>VZUA01097315.1:20621-33916 GCA_013401035.1 Horornis vulcanius | reverse complement strand
AATGAAACTTCAAAAGAGACCCAAATCCATACTTCCATCAAAATTATAGGGAGCTGGAGTTTTCTCAGTAGGTCTGAAGATCTCTCTGCCTTAGTATTTCTTTCGGGGTTTTTTTTTCATTAAAAAACAACAGAAAATGCAGTTTTAAAAAAAGAGAAAGTGCTGAAGAAGGTAACTTAAAATTCCCTGAAGAGATTAAAGGATACTGGGTAAAATATACTGTTTTCAAATCCAGTTCATTGTTGTTAGAAAAACATTTAACTCACAGGATCAATATCATCAGAAAGAGTAATTCAAAACTTATTACATTTCAATAAGGATTCTTAAATTTAAATGGTGATGAATTTCTCATAGAAAAATAACTTATAGTGGCTAATAAATCACATTACTAATATTTTTGAAGCCCAAACAGTACATACTCAGCAGCTGTTCGTCCCTTTGCTTCCTCCTGGGCTGTACATAAGTAGCATTAAATGAATCTGTAATAAGCAATGAAGGCCTGCTCAACATTTCCAAGGAACATCCATTCAGATGGCTGTGGAAAAAAGGAAAAATCTCACTTTTTTGCATTTCTATTTTACGAGAAAAAATAAGATAGCTAGGCTCCAGATATTTGCATGTACAGCAACCAAGCTACTCAGCTGCTGAATGCTTCCTGCTTCAAATTTACAAATAAATAAAAATGAATGGAAAAAAGAAACACAGAGCTAATGCTTCCTTCAAACTGTTTAATCTGGATGCAAATGAAATTAGTGGTCTTATTAAAACTGGAAATGCACTTCTGGAAATGCTTCCATACCTCTTTATCACCCACTAAATGATACTCACCTAACTCAGCTAAGAACTATACGTTACTATGTTGAACTTACATCTCCCTCTTGTGGTTGAAATCAACGGCATAAACAATTTCTTCCTCTCCATCCTTGACAATCTTCCAAATTGTGCCTCCTATCATGTGACCAGCTGGCAATGGTGTGATTGACAAACCATGTCCTTTGCCTACAAAGGTTTTCAGTATTTTACTTAGATTACACGTATTAAAATCCATTACTTTGAACAAGAGATAGTAACTTTAAACAACTGAATGCCTAAATTACAACTGAGGAAAAAAAATCAAATGAAGTATGAAAAAGCAGTAATATCTGTCCTTCCCATCTAAGCAGTAATGTCAAAATATTTTGCAATTCACTTTTATATTTCCTCCAGAATAAAGAAGCTAAAGCAAAGATCACTTCTCTCCACCTCCCACTGATACTCAAGAGGCACTGCAGAGCTGCTGTAACTATAGACATAAACAAGAGTAAATTATATAAAAAACATATCACAAGAAAGCAAGCACAATGATGAAAGCCAGGATCCTCTCTGAGGCAGCACTAAATGTTTACTATATCATTCACTTTTGAGGTACTTAGGAAAACTTATATAAATTACACAATCTGGAGGCTTTCCAGAATGCCAAACACACAAGTCAAACCATAGCAGAAAAGGTGTTCATGTGTTCAGGTGTTCAGTCACGGGTGACAGAACTTTTCATGCAAACCTAATACATTTCTCAAATGCACTGTTGCTCCCTGCCATTGATACCAACCTGTATCTTTGTCAGATTAAAATGAGACCACCCACAACCATTACTCACTGACTCTGCTGCATAAAGTGCACAGTAATAATTAAACATATATTATCTTCTTAAATGCCTCCATCAAGTCTTTTCAAATCACCTCCATTAAATATAAAAGAAGTTGGTTTTTTTTAAAAAAATTGTACACTAAAGCTACTCTTTAGATGTAAAAATTGCCAGGGCAGACATAGCCTTGCTACAACTATCTCGAAAAGGGACCAAGAGTCTTTCAAGGACAACATTCTCTTTCTATTTTCCAAATAAGAAAGCAAGTATTTTGGCAGCGCTATTCATGAACCTGTAAAATACTGCACCTCAGAGACAAACTGCTGGTGGTCAGCTTGTATGTGTCTCTGTTCAAGAACCGTTTTCATTCTATTCTGATCTTTACACTCAACACGAGTGGAAAGCTGCTGATTGTCACAGGTCCCAGCAATACCCTACACTGAGTATGATCTGAGTCACTGAAGATTTCCCCATTAAACCATGCACATGCTATAACTTCATCTCTGCAACCTGCTCTAGAAAGCTTTCTCTTGTGTTACTGGTTATGAAAAGTTCTGAAGTATCTGCCACTAGACATAAGTAAATACTCTTAATAGACATCAGTAAATTCTAAGAAAAGTTACAAAAACACAAAAGAGAAACAAACTAAACAATCTAAACATCATTCTCTGGCACGACCTCCTCTGCACTGAGTGAAAATTTTATCTGTTTCTAGATAAATTGCTACAGACTGATGTGAAGCTAATGAAATCAGCACTGCAAAACACACAGTACTTCAGAACGCAGTCCCTTTAAAAAAGTTACATTAACTCATAACTACTCTGCTGCATTTCACTAAAAGTAACTTCTGGATGCTTTGGTGACAACTTTACCTTTTAAATTCACAATCTGAGAAAACTTCAGCTGTTGTATCTTATCAAAGGCTGCATCTACATCATCCAATGTAAAGAGGGTGAAATCTTCAGTATTATGGCGCGACTAAAACAAACAAAGAGGTACAGAACATTCAAACACTCCACCATATCAAAAGATACTGTGTATGACAGTGTCCACTTAAACATACCTGGTAGAGATCATACATAAACATCTGTCCCATTTTATATACAGGAATAGTTGCATAAATGGCACAATTCAACCCCATTTTTCCAACTGCATATGGAAGTGCACCAAGGTGTAGAGGGTCAGGGTGGGACAGAAGCACAGCATCAACCTGGTGTACATGCCTGAAAAAAGAGGGCCAACAAAAGCCATTGAAAGGAGTTCTGCATGGTTTTGCATTTCTCCTGCTAGGGCTATTTTGAGAATACATACACAGTCTGAATGCCAAACAATGAAACTTAAACTTCAAGGTTTGGGACATTCTTAAAAATCCTAATTAAAACTTACAGGTGTTTCCTAATGTTCAAGTACTTAAAAACACAAGTGATTTCAGAAAGCATAATTTTAAGATCTGAAGATATAAGTTTCACATCAAGCTCCTGATGAAAAAGATCTCAGTATATATATGAACACCAGAAAGTAAATTAACTGAGGGACCAAAAATGTTATCAGTACAGATGTGCTACAAATTCCTTATACACCCAAAAACAGACTACAACTTTTCTTCTGATGAGAGTGACCAAGTAACAGGACCAAACACACAACAATCCTTAAACTGATAAAGATCAAATTGAAATATATTTCTTTAAATATAGAAAAGATTAAACATATAATTTATGAAAAGCAGCACATCAGCACATTAGCACATCAGTTTCAGGGATTTTATTACTCTTAAAAACATTTTTTTCCTTGCAAAGTGTTGCATAAAATTAGAACTCAGACTTAAACCTTTCTACATTTCATAACTGAAAAACTTGAGGGCATAAAACACATGTAACAAATGAAAATACAAGCTGGACTGACAGATTTTTGTTCCCTTGCATAGTGAGGTACACACATTCTTCTCAATGGCTGTTATGAAAAAGGGAATTTTATCTAATCTCTTCTTAGATAAGTCACTTGAAAATTTTTATAAATTATCCTTAGTACCTAATAATGCTCACTTAAAAGATTTCAAATACTGCCAGTATATCAATGCTATAAAACTAGCATCAAAAAGCTGTTTCTTCCCCAAATTTCCATGTTTCAGTCCTAAGCTGGCAATCAACACAGCTCTTTGCTGTACACCTACAGAAGTTCAGTATTTAAGTCTAGATAGATTTTGGGTTGGAGGGTTTTTTTTCTCTTTGCAGGGCCGGTGTCCCGACAGAAGGCGTTTTCCTGACAGTCTATTCAACTTGAAGCAAGAGCCAAGCGTTGAATTGTTTTGTATTCAGCCTACATACACGAAGGCTTCCTGTCCCATTTAAAACTTAGTTAACTAATCTAAAGTAGTTGAGAGCCAAGGCAAGTCTCTCCTAAACTGTGTCACATTTATGACAATCACAAACAAACAAATCATCCAAGCCGAAACAAACAAGGAACAGTTTGAGAATTACAGTTATGAGACACAACTCACTGGACTGACATGAAATACTCCCAAGTTTTTTCGGGAAATGTTTCAGCAGTGTGATTCTCTGCACGTAAAACATACACAAAACAAACAGCGAAAAAAGAACATTTTGCATTTAGCAATACCATACGTTATACCACTGCATGGAATTTTGAAAACTTTCAAGACAGATCAAGACCTATTTTAAAAAAAGGTGTATGAACTGAACTACTTACTTCCTCAGAGAATCAATAATATCCATAGAAAAGTTTTCATCCCAGCCACAGTCCAAAAGAAAGCGAAACTCATCTACTTGCAACAGATAGCAAAGGGCAGATTCCTCCTGCACCCCCGAGAGCGTAGTCAACTTAATAATCGATGTCATTTTTCCCTCCAAGTGTTTACTCTCCAATAGAACTAATCTGAATGGGGGACAAAATGTTTCATTGACTGACACAAAGAAAAATTCTATTTACTTAGATCTAGCTTCGCATATTCCTGAAAATANAGCAAAGGGCAGATTCCTCCTGCACCCCCGAGAGCGTAGTCAACTTAATGATCGATGTCATTTTTCCCTCCAAGTGTTTACTCTCCAATAGAACTAATCTGAATGGGGGACAAAATGTTTCATTGACTGACACAAAGAAAAATTCTATTTACTTAGATCTAGCTTCGCATATTCCTGAAAATATGCAGGCTAACGGTGTTAATACTGTTCAATACACTTGTTCGATACCAATTAAGTCTCAGATATTAGCATTCTACTGTTGCAGGTCTTATTAGAAAGAGGTGGAGTTAATGGGGAAAAAAAGGATCCCTAGGAGCAGCACAACTAACAGCAGCTCCACGGAGCTGGACGAGGGCACCCAGACATGGCACATCCAGGGCCGCGACCTCTCAAACCCAGGGCCTGCCCGACCAGGGCCACAGCGCGGGGTGGGCCGGGCGCTAGGCGCGGGGGCCCGGGGCTCCAGCACCACACCGGGCCCCGGCGCCCGGGCCTGGCCTGACGGGACGAGTCTCGCCGGGCGGGGACGGCGTCGCGGGGGCGAGCCCTGCGCCCACTCCAGTCTGAGGCGAGGAGAACAAGGGGAAGAGGAGGATGATGTGAAAGAGCTGATACCTGCCGCCCTCAACCACCCCCAGCCCGCGCCGCGCTCGCCGCCATCTTGCGGGAGGCGAGGAGGAGGGGCAGCAGGCGGAAGGGTACCGGGCGGCACCACCGCGAGCCCGCCGGGGGGAGGGCGCTCCTCCCCCGCCCCTGCGCAGCCCGTGGTCTCTCCCGGCCCGCTCGTTCCCGGTGCCCTTGGCGCGGCAGCTGCGGGTCGCGGCGGCGGTGCGAGCGGCGGTAATGGCGGGGTCGCGCGCGGGGCGGGAGCGGCGTTGGGGGCGGAACCGGTGTCGGACCTCCCTGGGAGCGCCTCGCCCTGTCCCCTGCCTTTCGGCCGGGACACGGCGGCGGGTGGAAGTGCCGCTGAGCCGTGAGGCTTTATGGCGCTATTGCCCGTGGAGGGGCTGTCGGAGTCGCGGGCAGGCCGGAGGCGGCTGAGCCGGGAGGTGGCGGGGCCGTGTCGCGTGTCAGCGCCCGAGCCGGGGCGGGGGGCGCGTGTGGCAGCGCCTCCCGCCGCTCCCGCAGGGGGTGGGTGCGTGGCTGCCCCAGAGCGGCCGCGGCGCGAACGGCGGCGGTGTTCGCCCTCGGGACACGGCCCGCGGCTGCGTGTGCGACAGACTTCACTGGTGTCGCGTGTAATTCCCTAATCTGGAAGGCTTTGGTTGGGTTGGAAAGGTTTGCTGGGCCTCTTCAGTCTGGAGAAGAGAAGACTGCGAGGGGATCTCATGAATGCATGTAAATATCTCAAAGGCGGGTACCAGACTCTCTTCATTGGTGCTCAGCGACAGGACAAGGAGCAATAAACTAAAACACAAGAAGTTCCGCCTCAAGACGGGGAAGAACTTCTATAAATTGAGGGTGGCAGGGCGCTGGAACAGCTGCTGGTTGTGGAGTCTCCCACTGTGGAGACACTCAAAAACCACCTGGACTTGTTCCTGTGTCGTCTGCTTCAGGTGCCTTGGCAGAAAGGTTGAACTGTTTGAGCTCCGGAGGTCCATTCCAACCCTTATGATTCTGTCCTTATGTGATTTTAGAAAGATTCTTCCTTATTTTACAAATATCTTTTATCTGTCAGCTCCCCACTAAATATACAACTTATCTCTGAGACTTGACACAGGTAATAAAGTGTCCATCTACAGGAGTTTAGGTTATTGAGGTGTTTCAATGTTTTACAGAGCAGAAAACTTCTGTAGAGTTGCTTTAATGACCAAATTAAAGAGATAATCTATTTCACTCCTGTTTTAGGATGAAATCCTTTTTCCCAGGGTCAACAGTTAGGATTATTTCTAAGAAACCCAGGTATGGGTTTGAGAACAGTGTGGGTCTCCTAGGAAGTAGTTGATAGCCCTCATGTATATTATGTCATTGTAAAATCCTGATAAGTGTCAGTAAAGGTGCCAAGCATGGAACAGTTTCCAAGTGCAGATTTATTCGTGCCTCTTACCCGTTGTGCTTTTCTTTCTAGCAGTCATGGTGAATTTCGCCCAAGCTGTGCGTGACCACTGGGTTCACATCCTTGTTCCCTTAGGATTTGTGATTGGATGCTATTTGGACAGATGGAATGATGAAAGATTGTCTGCCTTCAGAAACAAGAGCTTATTATATAAAAGGTCTGCTTTATGATACCTCTTACGTACATATATAGATAGTTATTTTTTAAAGTGCTTCTCGGCTCTTTTTTAGAGTTATTAGCATAACCAAAAAAAAAGGGAAAAAAGCCCTAAAAAGATTAAGCGTTTATTAAGTGGTTTAGGTCAGTAATACTCTCTAAAAATGGAATCTTTAGAACCTATCTTCATAAAAGAAAGGATCATTAACTGCTGTCAAGTTCTTGGTCATGAAATATGGAAACCATTATTCTGACTCTCTAAAGCTTCAGCAGGAAACATGGTGCTTGAGTTTTAATTTTCTCTCTTAAATTTAAAATGATCACAGCACTTTTTGACCAAATACTTTTTATAAATATGTGTTACTTAAAAATAATAACCAAGTTTGTGAAAATTAACATAAATGCTGCTGTATTTTCACTGAATGATGTGATTGTCAGCACTGATCAGTTTGGGTTTTCTGGCTGTGAGTTCACAGTGAGAATTTACATCAGAGAACTTGAGGCACTGACTCATCTGTGTCAGTTCTAATTCCATATTAGATCATCAGCTTAACAAAAGAAGAGGGGAAAAAAGTCATGTTGCTTAAATTGATAAGTAGGAGTGCTATCAGTTTGCCAGTGGATTTTTTTTTTTCGAACTCTGGCCTCACCTAAATTAATTTTGAGTTAGAAAGAAAGCTTTTGACATAATCTACCCCACTGGTACCTTAGCACTTTTCTTAATGCATTTGTTAGTGAAGTTGAGCTGCTATGTCAATATCCTGTAAAAATCCCTTCTGCTTTCACACCTTTCTTTCCACTAAAGTAATGAATTACTATATTTAGAAGAAGTAGAATTTTTCATTTTGGATCCAATTAAAAGTCTCTCAACTCCTTAGAAGTTAGCTGTTCTGTGCTTCCGTTTAAATGAATGGAAATTCAGAGGAGTTAATCCATTGAAGCTTTTGTAAGAAAGGAGGAAGTTTATCAGTATGGAACGATTTTTACCTGACAACAATTGCAAGGAAAGTTAAATTTCTACATAAATCTCAAAATTAAGGTATTGTTGAATATAAACTAACAGATACTTACATTTATTAATGATTATTCTAAAAAGAAAGATACTAATTTTAGTCTCTTCCCTCTTGTTTTTTTTTTCTACACAGGGAGTTGAAGCCTGGTGAAGAAGTAACCTGGAGATAAAAGCTGATGATGAAAAGGAAGACATTTTTGTTTGATTCATCATCTTATCTCACATATTGAAAGAACAGGAATATGATTTTTACCCTGAGAGGATGATACAGTAAAGGACATCTGCAGTTCATCAGTGCTAGTTTAATTTCCAGTGTTACTTTTTGACGTTGATTTAATTACATGACTAATATGTGTTCAGGAATTCCATTAGTCCATAAGAGTTGAGAAACTTCTGTTCCCTACTCTGGAAAAGAGAAGAAGAATTATAGAATAAACTATGCAAAAATGATTTATGTTGTTATTGTTGTGTATGGTGTGGAATCTGTGTATTTATAGCTGGTTCATGAACTAGCCTTTAAAGGAATACTTCCACAAACCCAGAATGTGGTTGACAGTTGGGTTTGTTGTTTTTTGGTTTTTTTTGCTGAACCTGGTTAAGTTTCTTTCTGGATTTCCTCTGGAGGCTTGTTTGGAATAGTGGTTAAGCAGGTACTGCTGCTTTGTGAGCGGACTCGGAGGGTGTAAGGGGCGAGCAGCTGCTGAGCGCAAGGCAGGAGTGGCTGGTGCCGTGCGCTGGTGCCGTGCGCTGGTGCGCTCGGTGCCGGGCCAAGCGGCTCCGGGGCCGGGGCCGGGCCAAGCGGCTCCTGGGCCTGGCCAAGCGGCTCCGGGGCCTGGCCAAGCGGCTCCGGGGCCTGGCCAAGCGGCTCCGGGGCCGGGCCAAGCGGCTCCGGTGCCNGGGGCCTGCCCTGCGCGGCCGGGGCCGGCGGGAGCTGCCATTGGCCGGGCGGGTCACGTGGGGCGGGGGCTGCGGCCGCCACAGTAAACATGGAGTCGATCTTCCACGAGCGGGTGAGTGAGTGAGGGAGGGCCGAACGGGTCCCACCGCCCGCCCCGCTGCCCGCCTGCCTTGGGCACAGCGCCGTCGGTTGTGGCCGTCCGGGCTGCCGAGACGGGGGAGGCGCGCGGGCTCTCTCTGAGGCGCCGCTGGGGCGGTGGCTGGGCCTCCCGTCCCCGCGCTGACCGCGGGGCAGTCCCCGGAGCCCCCGGTGTGCGCTCGCCTTATGTCGCGCTGGGCCGCGCTGCCCCTCCGACCTTAGGCAGTGGCTTGTCCTCTGCCTCGAGGGAGAGCCGGGGCCCTCGCGCGATTGTTCCTGTGCCTATGGCCCGTCCCAGCTGGACGCTGCCCGCCCTGCAGGGAATGGAGAGTCAGGGCTGAGCCTCGGCGTCCGCTTTGGCATGGGGACTGTTCTGGGGACTGCAGAAACAACCGCCAGTAGTGGGGAAGGGTACGCTGCAGCTACTTGTACTGCTTGAGAGAGAGTTCGCATGGCTGAGAAATGAGTATGAGGATATGCAGCGGCAGGCAGGCAGGCTGTTCCTGTGCTCTCAGACCTATCTCGTCACCGAGCCTGCTTTGGCTGTGCTTGTGTAATGAGCAGGGAGTGGGATAGCTCGTAAGGAAATCGCAGTTCATATAGTGCGCTTCTGTGTGCCGAACAGTATTTCCTGTTTTGGAGGACGAATGCTTCTGTGAACTGCTGTGATTTATCCAGGTTCCCAAATATGACCTATTTCTGTTTTAATGCTGTTCAAATAATAATTGGATTTTTTTTCTTGTACTTTGCCAATGTCTCTTCAACTTTATTTTGTTAATCTTAACACTAGTTCTGTTACTCTGTTTTGATGTGTAGGATTGGTTTCCTTAAGAAGTGAAGTAAATAACTGTGTACTTTCTTTAAAAAATTGCTGTTCTGAAATCCATAAAAACTGGGGAGTGTTCTTTCTGAGTAGGTTTGGGTTGCAAAAATTTGGCAAGTGTTGTGGTGTTAGGTAGCTGTTGTTCTGAGGATGAGTGTTGGATTTCAGCTGTGATGGCCTCTGCTTCAGTGACCTTCAGTCTGGCTTTGAAAGCAGTTTAAAGAAATGTACTCTTTTCTTACATGGCCTAGCCTATCACAGTATGAATTAACCTTTTATTACTTAGTTGCTTTCTAGTGTAATAACAAAATTTATGGAATTGAAGTAACAAAGCATAATACATTCACAGCTACAAGGTGATGGTACCTTGTATTCCTATGCATTCTGGGGAAGGGTGAGTTGACATTCTCTCATGTGAAAGGTACCTGCTCCCTGGTAAGTTAGTAACACAGTTAAAAAGTTGCACCAGTTGTGTTTTAAGTTGGAATAACAAATATTTTTATTCTGTTATTATTTTAGGGAAAATCTAACTGGATTACTGTATTTTTTTTCTTAGGGGGTATTTTTATTTTTTCCTCCATCAAGTGTTTTCAAAATACTTTGAAGTGCTGCATGTTCCTGAGTATGCATACCCCCGTTGTTTTGATAAAATGAAACGAGAAACTTGGTATTTATTAAGAAAATATAATAAAAAAGCCAGCAATGTGGCATTTATAGAGAGAAATGACAGTTGCAGAAAATAGGATTTAAGTATGGGGCTTCAGGAGTCCCAATCTTAGAAGTTTGTCCTTTCCTTGAGATACAAGTGATGGAAAACACTGAGTGGATGGCAGCATTTTATATCAGGACCTCTCCTCTCCTTTCAATGAGGAGATTTAAGGTTATGGAAAAGAAGCAATATTCTCTGCACAAAACAGAAGTTGGTGTCACTTAAATACCGTAGGATCTGTTTTCTGCATTTGGCACTTAATGTGTATAACTTTTACATACGAAAATTAAGGTTTATTACTGTCAGATTATACTGTACAAATACAGAAAGATCCTTTTAGTGAAATTGGGATGTAAGCATGTAATACAATTTTCAGTGGTATTTTACTATCTATTCGTTTCTAAACCAGTTTCATATAATTCTAGTGGGGAAGCCTGTGATTGTTTGAAGGTTCTTCTGTTACAGTTTTGCCATGTGACCAGCAGTAGGGATGTGGTCCCAGAGGGACAGAAGCTGGTGTTTAGTCTTGAGTTTCTTGTTGCAGAGAGGGCATGATCTGGAGAAGGTTTCTGGATTCCATTGAAGCCTGGCTGTACAGCCAGTGTACCTTTAATAACTCATTGCTCAACTGAGTGATGAAGCCATTGGAAGATTCTGGAGTAAAGGGAACTTTCGAGGTTTCAGCTGTGAGGGAGATCATGGGAGAATTCTACATATGATTTGTATGATGCTTTTATGGAATTTTGAAGACTATTCCTCAAAGGCATACTCTTGTATTCTTAGTTTCTCTGGGTCTGGCTTGAGGGAGGGGTGTTCTATATTGTTCTTGAGGGGTTTTGTTTTTAACTAAGTGCATGTGTAGTAGAGTTCTTAATGTAAATAAAAATGAAGACTGATTGAAACAAAAGAGAAAAGCAGGATTTTAAAACTGATGTTACTTCTCTTGCACCTGGAGTTACAGATGTTTGTAGAAAAAGGTTGCTTTTCATGGGAAACTGCTTTGGTTGGTTTACGTTGTGGTTTTCTTTTAATGAGGCAGTATTTTATCTCACATATGAAAATGATGGAGCCTGCTATGCATTCATACGGATCAGAGATTTTTTAAAATTTGTACTACAAAATCATGACTGACATTGTTAATTAGCTCTTTTAAAATTTGTGCTGATGTTTTAAAAATGTTGCACTATAGTTCTATTACCTGTAATGTGTGCTGGATATGTAATTAAGTATCTGAAATGTTTTTTGTTTAAATAGTCTATCAATAAAAAATATTTTCATTGTTTAATATGCTGAATTTAATATTTTTTTCTTGTTTCACCATCACTGTTTTCAAGATTTTCAAACTAGTGGTATGACCTTATTTTATTTACTTCCTTTATGTAAATTTCATGGAGCATGGACCAGCTCCTAATCACTCAGCAATAATGTGGACAGCAGATTGTCAATAGCCGCACCTGGACGGGAAGAAAAGTTAAAAAATAATTGAGTGTCTATTATAGAAAATATTTGTTACTAGGAAGAAGAGATCTAAACTGTTTGATTTTCATGTATTGATGTTTTGGAAGAGGATAGAATCCATTGTTCTGATGGTTGCAGAGTCTCTGTGTGATTTGCTAGGTCATTGGCAATATTTATGGTGTTTTCAAAAACAATTTTTACACGAAATTGATTTCTCTTAGGGAAATAAGGTAGTATGTGTGTTAGGTTCTTTCCCATCAAGTCTGATTTTTTTTTTCTTCTTTTTTTCTTCTTTTTTCCTTTTTGGAGGGTGCATGAGAACATATGTCCTCTGTGTCTTCATGATATTTTAGTATCTTGGCATCCCAAGTTGATGGGAGGATTGTATTCTATAGCTTGCAGTGTAATACATTGAAAGAGTATATGTATTTTGCATGAGTGGGGAGGGCAGGAAGTTTGCCAGAATGAAAGTTGAGTTATTTTACAGAGTTTGCATTAACCTGGGTTTTTTTCTTTTGGGTTTTTTTTCCATTGGTATTTTTTTCTCTTCCATTATTAGCAAGAAGGCTCGTTGTGTGCTCAACATTGTCTGAATAATTTGCTGCAAGGGGAATACTTTAGTCCTGTTGAGTTATCCTCTATTGCACAGCAATTGGATGAGGAAGAAAGGATGAGAATGGCAGAGGGAGGAGTATCTAGTGAAGAATACAGAACATTTTTACAGGTAAAATTATCTTCATTTGAAGTTGCTTGATATTGCCTGAAATGTACTATTGTTAGGCACAGACCTGCTATTTTTGCATATCTAGACAAGGTTAATTTTCTAGTGCTAAAGCTTTTTAAATTTATAGGCCTTTTCATTCATGCATCTTGGATGTGGCATTTTCAAATGTTACTAGTACAGCTTTACAATAATTCTACAAAAAAGCTACATTACCTTCATCTTATGGGTAGGAAGATCAGGGATGATGAGGAGGATCAGTAATTTGCCTTTTGTTTTTGTAAGCTAGTGTCAGATAGAACAGAAATTCCTATGTCTGTCTGCCCTTTAAGCACTGAACATCTCTAAAGGTTTGAGATTTAAATTAATATGCCTGTTTGGGACTTTGTAATCAGCCTTACAGACAAGGACATAAGACGTTGCTCTAACAATCTGTAGTTACATTTATTTTCAAAACTCAATTATTTTTGACCTTTTATGCTTTTACCATTTTTTCCCTTTTTTCCCTCCCAACTTCACATGGAGCAGCAGCCTTCTGTAAATATGGATGATAGTGGATTCTTCTCAATTCAAGTAAGCACGGCTCTCTTCTGCCACCATTTTCTATTTATGCAATGTATTTTCTCTTCTATAATTTAAATGGCATTGAGCTTTTCCATCTAGTTACCATTTTATGACCTTAATGGGATTAGGTGCTGGGCTTTCAAATGTTCAGAGTGTTT
>VZUA01097315.1:962-14065 GCA_013401035.1 Horornis vulcanius | reverse complement strand
AACAGTAGCTGAATTTTACTATTCTCAGGTGGTTCCTACAAAGAATCCTCTGGTAAGAGGGTGTTAATAATGCAGTAGTCTTGGTACTACTGCAAGTCTTGTGAAAAAAGAAATTAAAACCTACATTATAAAAGTATTTTAAATTAAATCCTGTAAATTTCTGCAATTACCTTCCCAACAAAAAGTATTCTTTCTCTAAGACTTTGCTTTGGGTAACAATGCTTCCCATGTGTATCACACAAAAGCATTGTACATATTTTGTTAGTGTTCTGGTGTACCTTCTTCATAGATAGTTATTGTAGCTTTTCCTTATCTCTGTCTTATAGTAATAGAGGAAATAAAGACCAGGGAGAAGTGCTACGGATGGGAGGAGTTTGATTTCATATGGTAGGATAAGAATGCAGAGCTTCTGAATCCTGGGAAAATAGTCTTGGGGCTTGGAGTATAAATACTGGGAAGATAGGTATCTGAAGGTTAGCAGGGTGAAATGATGAAAGAGATTTTGGGCACAGGGGTGTTATTGTACCAAACAGCTTCTACTTCTGACTCCTGGCCTTCCTTACAATGAAATTAACTTGATTCAGGTCTCATGCTGATGTTAATCTTGCTCTGTTATAAATTTGACACTTTCAGACAGCAACAACAGCTGCAGCAGCAAGATCAGACCCCAGATGTACAGGACCAAGCAACTCTTAGCTCAAGCACTCCAGAACCTGGTGCAGGTATTGTTTTTTAACCTTACTTCCAACACTGAAATGTGTCTTTTTCATCTTTGTGTTGTTTCTTAATTTTTCTTGTCTGCCTACTTTGCCACTTCAGCAGCCATTCCAATTGTGTATTACAGCCATTACTGTATTGGCACTGAAGGAAAGGATCACTTTCCTATACAGTCTGTTTCCCTTTGAATGTCAATATCCTATTTCAAAGTGAAGAGCACTGCTATTACCCCAACTGTTTTCTAAATTACTTTTAAAGTTGTATGACAGCTTGGAGTAATATCTGAAAAAAATACTGGAATGAGTTTTCAGAAAAACATGTGTAGACTTTACCAGTGTTAGGTATTGGTGATCCAAAATTGGTGTGTATTGTTACAAACTGACTGTTGTTGGTGAAAAACTATTTGCAAAATGTTCAGTGATTTTAAAAACAACCAGTTTTGTTGGTGGGGTAGGAAAAGGTGGGTGTGGATGAGAGAACAACAAAAACATTTAACTATAATTAAGAACTGTGAATTTATTAAAACTTGCATGCATGTATTGTCTTTAGGAAATGATATGAGTGAAGAAGACATGCTTCAAGCAGCCATGAATATGTCTCTGGAGTCTGTTAGAAAGCACTTGAATTCAGAAGAGGAGAAATAACAACATTTTTTTCCCTCTTATTGTCAAAAAGCTAAGTCTCCATTAAAATTCTACTGTGTGAATGTTGCACAAGCAGGGTTCATTTCAGAGTTCTGGAAGCAGGAATGAAAGGGAGGCTGCTGGAGGTCAGTTTAGAGAGGATCTGCAAATACAGAAAAGATTGCACTAATTTAGAGACCTGTAGCATTCGTACTACAAAACATCTGCTCACAAGGGTAGTGGTAAAATTACTGGAAACCTTCATGCCAAGTTAGACAAGGGTAGCAGCTGTAACTTAAAAAAGTAAGGTTTTTAAAGCTTGCATTAAAAAAGCAAGTTCAAATTGTTTTGAAGAATTCTGTAGAAGATACAAATGGTGCTGAAAACAGCATCAAATTATTTTCTTCAGTACTAATGGAAAAACAGATACAAGTAATAAGTTATGCTCATAAATTCTTTTTAATAGATCACTCTAAAATGGGGAGAGTAATTAAATTCCATTCATCTTAAATAATTTATTTTGTGATTGTTTGTTATGAATGACTTAACGTCAACTTTGATCGTGCTGTCCACTTTTGAAATGATCCATTCTGCAGGAAACAAGAATCCATAAATTTCATACTTTCAATTCAAGACAAAATTTTCAGTGTATTGTCAACTATAATGGTACTCCTGAGTCTTTCAGTGATTTCTGACTTTGTAACAATTTTTGGTTTTATCTTCAAATCCAATTGTAAAATTTTAGTTCCATGTTTAACATACTGTCTTTTAGTAGATAACTTGCCTTGTTAGGCCTGGGGTTTTGTTCTTGTTTGGTTTTAGTTGTTGTTTTCTTACATTCTTTCCCGTTAAAGCCACTGGTTTTTTACTTCAAAAGCAACATTTACTTAATTGGGTTGAACAGGTTTTATTTTCTACCTCTTCCAGAGTCTTTTCCTCTTCAGTCTTAACCCTTCATTCTGGCCTTTCAGTATGAAAGAGCTGTAACTGAGTCTAGGAGAAAGTAGGAGGGGACTTACGTGCCATTAAGTCAGTGCCACACACATAAGGTGCATTCCTGCAATCTGAAATGACCCCTGTGCAAGTAGCTCTTTTAAGAATGAATATTTATGCCTGTGTGGATGTTTTTTCTGAAATGCTTTCTATGAGTGTCTGTCAGAATGTTGCAGTTTTTTCAGGAATGGCCTTTATTCACGCACCTTACAATTTTTTATCATGTTGTTTCTGATCCTGAGAAAAATTGGAAAGCAAAGTATGTGAGATAGCTTATGCTATTGGTTGTAAGACATTTGCTTTGATAACCAGGATGAATGTGTAACAGGGTGACCAAGCCTGACTTTGAACTTCAGTGCAACAAAAGAGAGATGTTTCATTTTCCTAAATGGTGCTTGAAATACAAATTCTGTTTACATATAAATTATATGGAAATATGTTGTAGATAGAGTATAGAAGCTGTAGTCCAGTTAAAGCATTAACAGTTAGCACAGGCATTCTAAGAATATTTCATAGATAACCCCAATTTTCTTTATCAAAATATTCTAAAGTTACATCTTTGCACAATAGTAACATTTAATTAAAATCAGTAGGAAATGAGTGGTAGCTAGATGGAAATACACATTCAGCATCAAGTAGTACTGTACATGAAAGGGCTCTTACCTCTCAGTAAAGATTTGTTTACAGCAATGGTTTCCTGATAGCTTTGTGGATATTGTGGATATTTTAGGATATTGTGTTATACATAATTGGGCTGAATTCTGTTTTTCTTATCTATGTGCTGGATTTTCACCAATGTCACCAGAACCACTGGTATGCGTTACACAATATGGATTTTGACATGAGAAAGCACTACTTTTTAAAAACTGATTTTTGTCTTTTTTAAATAATCCTGTCATAAACATTATAATTATTTGTAGTGACTCAAATTAATATAGCTGAACAATGACTTTAAAAGTTCATGTATGCTTATGCCATTTTGAAATGCTGTATTTTTCAGGTTGTGATTTTCTGCTTTCAGTTTGAAATTTCTATGAAACTGAAAGCAGGAAAGGTGTCTAAAGCACTGAATTTTTTTTCTCATCAATTGACCACAGCTTAATTTTCTTTTTTTGGTTGTGCCATAAACTAATTCTGAAATAAGACTCATTTTTATAAATAGGTGTAGACTGGCAATCTGATGCCAGTACTTGGAACTCAGACCTTTTATCCTATATTATAAAAACATAATAAAAATATTTCTACAGATCTAGCAGCCCTATATTTGAAAAAACAAACAAACAAAAACCACAAATAACTACTCAGCCCCTTAAATCTCACTGACTGTAACCCAGGCCAACTACATGATTTTATAATCACTAAAACATGGAGGTTTGCCATTGAACTTTCATGTCACATCATGAGTCACTTCATCATCCAGGTATTTTAATATGGAAGGAATATGAAGTGTCAGTGCCTGAAAGGCACAGCTGAGTCAGTGATCGCAGGGCCAAACATTTCCCTTCCTATCGAGAAATGCTGTCACTCAACAAATACCAGTTTGATTTTTAGAGAAATGTCAAGTTGAATGATGCAGGCATATCTATCTAGAGAAGCAGTTACAAGAGAGCAATTTAAGCTACATCTGTTAATTCATGTAATTCTGTCACTGGAAAAGACCTGCAATAAACCAACCATTAATCCAGCCCAGTCCACCTCTAAATGTAATGTTCCTAAGTAACCACAGCTACACCTCCTTTAAATAGCTTAAGGAAGGGGACTCAAACCACTTTCCTGGCAGCCTGTTCCAACGGTTGACAACCCTTTCAGGGCAGAAATACTTCCTGATACCCAACCTGAACATCCCCTGGTACAAACTGAGGCCATTTCCTCTCCTCTTGTCACTTGTTACCTGGGAGATGAGGCTGACACCCACCACACTACAGCCTCCTTTCAGGACTTGTAGGGAGTGTCAGGGTCTCAGTTTGAGCTGTACCCAAGGAAAAGACTCATGCTAATTGTTGACAGAACGTATTTTATAACCCAGGTCTCAAGTTCAGAATGTCGGGACTTGCCAAGAAGCTGTCAATAAAGCACTGTGTCATTTTTTGGTGTGCATTCTTTCAATGATAAATAGTTCTCAATTCTCAGTGGTTTAACTATGCTTCCAATTTACTAATTTAGAGTGTACTTCTGGTACACTTATCTACCCTGTCAAGCTGAAGGATTGGGTTTTATCCCATGTTACAGCTTTAGGCCAAAGTTCATTTTAAGGGAGCAGACTTTTTTTTTTGTGGGGGTTGTTTGTTTGTTTGTTTTACAGAATTGTATTTGTGTGAATTTCAGACTTAATTCATTCTACAGTTTTTTACTATTTTCTGGTGAATGGTCCATGTGAAATAAATTATGGTTTTCTTCCAGTAGAAATCAAAGGGGGCAGGGGGAGTGAGTAATACAATAAATATCTTCCAAAATTACTTCTCTAAGTATAATTCTGCAAAGTGCTTTCATGGTCTTACAGTGAGGGCAGGAGGAACAAGAGTTGTAATGCAATCATGCTTGCATGCAATTTTTGTTAGGCACAGCAAGTACAAATATGAGCTCTTTAAATGCTTACATTTTTCTAGACCTAAAACTAATACGATACGATACTGGCTTGCTATAACATTTGGGCTTCCTGTGCCCTTCAAAGAACTGCAGCAAATTTAAGTGTAATTTTCAGCTAAGGTATTATTCTTACTTGTCATGCTTTATTACTTTGCAGGTTACTTGAAAATAACCAATACAAGTTTAAATCTATGATGTTTCAATGTTGGACTATTGTTTCTTTTCCAAACTTCCAGAATGGTATGGGGGGGTTAAAATGACTTCTGCAGGTGTCTAGTAGACAAATATTATCATTTGCAAACTGCTTTGTCTTATTACAAAATTGACAGTCTTAAAAATGATTGTATTACAGTTCTAAAATGTGAAGTTTTCTAGTATTAATTATTGGCTTAAATAATGATGGAAATATAAAAAATGGTGGCCTTTGTACTCAAAAATTCAGTATAGGGGAACAGGATCAGAGAATTAGAACTCAGCCTTACAAAGAAGTATTTTGCAATTCGCATTACCAGCACATCACTTTTAAAGGAATTGAAGGAAATGAGAATTGAAGGAAAAGAAAAACTGATGTGGAAACTTTTTTTAAGGGCTTAGATGGAAAATTAGGTTGTTCACTTGGTAAGCCATTGCTGTCTTGCATAGAACAAACTTAAGTCCTGGAAAATCTTGATAATTATTCACAAATCGTAACCAAAAAAAGGGAAAAGAAGTCCAACATGTAATAAATACATACCTATTCCATACACACAATCATTTGTTCAAGTGAGAATAATACTTAATACATTCAAACTGGCTGGGTCCAAATATTTAGTTTTCAGTTTAGCGTTGGTAGCTTTGTCTTGTATCCAGGTTTTGATTTTAAAAGCATGAGCTTTTCTGCAATAATTTTTTTTTATTCTTCATACACACATTTTGCCTTACTTGTATTTTAGAGATGGAGGGAATGCTGGAGTATTTAACCTGCCATAGTCACCTCCTTCCCCAGTTACAGTTCTTCAGACAGTTAGTACATGTGACTTTTCAACTGCTTTCACCAAGTCAAAATAGTTACACATTATTTTCTTTGTTAAAAAAAATAATTATAACTACACTTTTCTTTTAATTTCCCCCCATCTTCAGTACAGCCACTGGGTGAATTTAGGAGGGGACTTGCAAGAGTTTCAAAAAAGGGATGTAATATTTAAATGCCACTGTGCAAAAGCAAAATGAAAAAAAGAGAAGATAAAAACCTTGGTCTTTTCTTTAAAGCATGTAAGCTTCTATAAAACTTTATTTTTTGCTACATGAAACCTTCTGTGTACAAATTAGTGTAGAGTTAGGATTTTCTAAGGGAATAATTTTTCATCTCTCGCCTAATAGTTGTGCATTTTAGAAATCATTTTCAATAAGATTTTTTTGTCAAGACTGTTTCCATATCACATCTTTGCCTCTGCATTCCTGTATAATTTTTGCCTATTTTGTGTATATAAAGCATAGAATACGGAAAAGATTTAAAAAGGGAAAGCTGAAATGCTTTGTCATTGTTTTGACTGGAAAATGGCAGCACTGTTCAATATTTTGAAAATGCTCTCCAAATAGGCATGAATATATATGGTTGTATTTGATATCACTTTTTAAAATAAATATGATTATAGCTTCTAGTGTTTCTCTCTTAAGTCTTTGCGTATGTGCTTTCCCTTATGGGCACAGAATCATCAAATGTTGAAATCTCATCCCTGGAACCAGCGGGCTTTGCACCAGAGCTGTGTAGACAGAGCAGTGGTATAGTTTTCTGTTGCTGACGTTTCATCATCTCTGATATCTTTGTCTCTCTTCATACTCCAAAAGTTGTGTAAAGACACTCTTGTTAAGGAAGGACGTTGGTGCCAATTATAGTTATGTTACATCTTTAAAAATTATATGTTTTCTAATTGTTAAAGTAAGGTACAATTTCCTGCTTTGCTGCCAGAATACTCGTTCTTTTTGTGACACAATGCATTGCTCTTGTAGTTTAGTCAAAACAGAGTATACTGGATGACTTCTGTGTGCCATTATTAACAGTGGATGAAGTCAGCTAAAAAAATTATTTGCAATGCTAAATAGTTTCTAGTTTTGCAAGAGAAATAATTAAAAAGAGTGGTACAAAAAGTCATCTGTACTATTTTATTGACCACATGCCTTACTTGGCATTATAAAATTAACGACCATAGAAGACATTTTTATCATCCCTAAATATTTTAAATGACATCTGTGATCTTAGGTAAAAAAATGCTAAGAGAATTTCTTATAAAAATTATTTAGCCAAACACTAAATGACATATCTTATCTGTCATGAGGATCCATACGGCTTTTGTTAAACCATAGATAAGGCATATTTTGAGCATTGTAAACTTTTTATCTCCATTAAACCCAGTATTGCAAATTAATAAAACTGATAAAGGTACATGTCTACATTCCATGCTGTATCAGAGCGCTAGTACTTCCTACAATTCTGATGGTTTTGGGTTTTTTTTGGGGATTTTTTTAGCCAGAAATTATTTGAAGTGGTTTATGATTGGTTTTATTGTGGATAATCATAAGGGTGACATGTATGCCATTAAATTAATATACTGGTGAAATCAGTTATAAACCTGATAGAAAAATTGTTCAGTGAAGAAGAGGGAAAACAATCCTTATTAGAGAGCTTTTAACTTCTAAACTCCTAGACCACATACCGTGCCCATCCTTAAGAGTTGCCTGTGAGTGACAGATGCCACTAAAGCTAAAAGGTAATACAGTACTGCAGGCCAGCCATGAACCCTTCACCAAGGTTCTGCAACACCTCCTTTGGGAGGCAACAAGCAGTTTGTTCCATGTCTGGTGATGTTTGCCAGCTTGTAACTCTACAGCCTGTGTTCTGTGCCTGCTGCATTCTCAGACTTCTAAGATTTCACCTGTGAAATGCTCTTCTCAGCTTTATGTTGCCGTTGATGTGATGGTTTAATTATGCATCTTTTTATGTAGTTATCAATTTGAAACAGGCAATGAGCCTGCTGCCCTGTATTTTATTTCCAGTATCAGCATTTTTTATAACAATATCATTCTGACTGATACAAAACTGCTTTTTCTCTAACAGTGCAGTACAGTAGTCCCAAGTTTAAATACCTCACTTGATCAAAAACAAAAAAGAACTTTGAATTGGAGCAAAATTGGAGAATTTTGGGGTTCTGACTGGAAATACAACCAAGAATCACAGAATGGGTCAGATTGGAAGGGACCACAGTGGGTCATCTGGTCCAACCTCCCTGCTCAAGCAGGCTGATTCCATGGCACACTGCACAGAATTCAGATGATTCCTGAATATCTCCAGTGAGGGAGACTCCACAGCCTCTCTGGGCAACCTGTTGCAGTGTGCAGTCACTGCACAGTAAACAAGTTTTTCCTGATGTTCAGGTAGATCTTCCTGCGCATCACCTTCTGCCGGTTGCAGAAACCTTGTCCTACTGCTGGGCACCAGCGGGAGGAGCCCTGAGCCAGCCTTCTGAGATTCCTTGAGAATCTCCTTGAGATTCTCTCATAGATATCGATTAAGTCCCCTCAGTCGCCTCTTCCCTTCCCTGTCCACGTACATCCAAAGCAGCCGGGGCTTCGGGATCTTGTGCGTTTTGTTGAGATCACATATTTGAACACAAATCGTGTCTAATCTCGTGCACAGCACACTGTTTTGCTAATAGCCCAGGTCCATCCCGGCGGGCGAGTTCCCGGTAATTACACAGCGCTCCGCGCCTCCATGCGCCGCGCCCCGCCGGCTGCTCCGCCACCATCCCGGCATCCTCTGCTTCCGCCCACACACCACATCCGCCTCCGGGGTGGCGCTCTAGCCCGGGCCACCGCTCTCGGTGGTGTTTGGAAGGGGTGTCATGGCGGCCGTTGAGGTGGCAGCCGCCGGAGCCGCCGGGAGGAGTCGCTGAGCCAGGACGGGACAGGACAAACCGCGAGGAGCAGCTGAGCCGGAGGAGCCGGGAGGATGCGCGCGGCTTTGGCGGAGGAGTTGCCGAGTCCATTGTGCTGAGCCCGCAGCAGGAGCCGCGACCCGCTGTAGCGACGAGAAGGGAAGCGGAGGCGGCTCCTTGGCCCGCGGGAACCGGCTGCAGGGGCCGCCCGGCAGGGCCGAGCGAGGCCCGGAGCCCTCCGAGCCGCGATGGCGTCGTGGCTGGGCGGGCTGGGCTCGGGGCTGGGCCAGTCCCTGGGGCAGGTGGGCGACAGCCTGTCCTCGCTCACCGGGCAGATCTCCAGCTTCACCAAGGACATCCTTCTGGAAGGAGCGGAGGAAGTGGGCGGTAAGGGGGGCTCGGGACGGGCCTGGTTCCTCGAGAGAGCTCTTCCTTCTCTTCCTCCTCTGCCTCCAGCCGCCGGTCCCCTCCGGAACGGCAGCGGCACGGCCTGCGCTGCCTGCACCGGCCGGGAGGGAGCTGGTCGTGGCTTACTGCCTTTCGCGAATGCTGCTGGCTTTGCTGCCTTTGTTGCCTTTGTTTTTATTCTGTTCTTGTGCTCTCAGGATCTGGAGAATACAGAAATATATCCCCAGGCTCTAATAGTAGGTGTAAGCCTAACCTGGTTTAGGCTTATTATTTCTGAATTCCCTGAAATGTGATGTTGCTTCGGAATGACAGCACTCAAGCAACACTTTTTTTCTTTCTGTTTGCTTAGTTTATCTAAACCCTCAGTTAATTAGCTGCTTTTACACCGGTTCCATAAAACTGCAGAGTTGTAGTACAGAGGTTGTTTTGCCACTGGTGTGATCTAAGTCTGACGTGTCACACAGGCAAAGGTTCAATGTTTGTCATTGTTTTGTTTATATTTCAGTTGTGCCCAGAGAAACCTGTCGAATTCTGCAATTCCCCTACAGCCAAGTAGGAGAACATGGCCTTTGCTTTATAAGGATTAGAGACTAGAACGATTTATCTTTAAAACAGAAAGAACAAAAAATACCAGAATCATCAGAGTAAGATATTCTATAAACCAATAGTAAATCTATTTTAGAATATAGTATTTTCTTCATATTTTTAATAATGACTTTTGGTTACAAATTTTTGAGAAAAACTTTAGTAAAGCAGTTGTACAATGTGGTAATAAGTATCAATAGATTAATATCCCTAGTATTGTTTACCATCTTGTAGCTATAAATTATTTTTAAAAGTTAGCTTTCTCAAAACAGTGTTAAGAATAGAAACCACAAATAATAGCTCAGGCTTCTGAATAGTGATCTTAAATGTGAGATTAAGCAATTCTGCTTCATTTACAATCTCTCATGTATGAAGCATTGTGGAAGAATATAGAAACGTAATTTGTATAAACCTTGTTAGCAAGCTGATGTAATGGGTGTCATATGGGTGGCCTTTTTGGCATACAGATAAAATGCTCAGAAGAGAGAAATTCTGACAACTGTGAATTTTTTTTTTTCACTTTTCTGAAAGGCTTACTTAGAAATGTTGTAAATTTCAAAATCTATAGTAGTTTAGTTTGGAAAGTTATGTTTCTGAGCTGTGCAGTCATGTAGGGTGTTTGTTTTGCTTTTTTGAAAGATAAATTGTGAACACACACATTTATTCATGAGTTTGTGCAAGAGAGATGTGCTGATGTTTAGTAGTTGCTTCCAGGTGTACTTCACTGCTGGATAGTGCTGGGAACAATTTCAGTTTCCTAAAAATTTCTGGGTAGTACATTTTATGGGTGACTAGACTCCAGGGTGTAAAAAATCTAGTGCCATCCAAGTACTCTTCTGTAAAGACCTTTAAATACTGTGTGGCCTAAACAACACTTTTCAAATACTTCTTTACTGTTTGGGTTTTTTTAATTTCATAATTGGCGAAAGTTTCCTAGGGTTTAATATTATCCCTTACATTTAGTGTTTTGACTCCCATCAGTTTTTTCTGGATTACAGACTTGCGGATCTTCCATTTCGCAGTTTTCATGCATAGATTGAAAGCAGTGCTTGAGCTGTCTCAGTTTTAAACAGCAAGTGGGAAATTATGAAATACAGTATTTACTTGGAAACTGTACTTATTTCAAATTGTCAGATTTGTTTCCTTATAGTCAATTCAGGATGATTTTTCATTGCTAAAAGGAAATGTGGTGTTTCTGTCCATTAAAGGTGGGACATAGGAGAAGTAAACATAGTCAGTTTGAGGACAATTGATCATTAAAATCTAGCTGGAATTACATGTTTTTTCTCTTGGATAAACTGGGATGATAGATGTATCACCTTTTTAGAGGCAATGAGTCTTATGGGGTTGATGTTTTGTTATATGGGTTTTGTTGGGTGTGGGTGGTTTGTTTTTTGTTCTGAAAATTCAGTCAATGTTATGTGTATTTAATGAATTAATACTTGTTTTGAAACCTTACATGATGTTACAGAGAAACACGCATCTCTCAGGTCAGGAGCAAGTCTGAAATGAGAAACAAATTCAGGGACACAAAATAGTCAAATAAAACATTTTTTCTCCCTTACTTTAAAGCTTAAATCCATACTAATCTGTTAGGGGGTTGATTTGATTTGATTTAAAGCCTAAATATGAGTAAACTAAATTAGATGCAGAAAGACTGTCTGAAAAATCATTTTTACAGTGTTCTGATAAGAACAGCTTTTGATAGTTATCTAGGAATGAACATTAAAGCACTCTGAAGTAAGATACGTATTAATAACTGGTCTTAACAGGTTGAAAGGATTGTAATTAAAATGAAAATTTTCACTTTCTTTCAGATGCAGCAACAGAACTCCACGTATCCAATTCTAGACTCAGAGAAATAGAAAGCATTAATGCAGCACAAAAGTTTGAAGTAAGAAATTTTATTTCATTATTGTAATTAAAACAATGCTTAGGATTTGTTTTGTACAAAGTTGAAATATCACTGAAGTTGTTTGTCCCTGGGTACATCCAGAAACAAGGGTGACAATGGTGTTAGAATGTGACTTTGGTTTTGTGCCAGACTGCCATCACAGTTAGGGACACACATGTTTATTGCATGCGTGTGCTGCAAGTTTTCATCTTTTGCTAACTGTGACTGTTCCTGCCCTATCAGGTCTTGGACTGCAGCAGTAGGCTTGGCTCTGAAATGAGTGGGTGTTTTCCCTGTTCTGTTCTCTCTGTTGTCCTACTGTTCGGTCGTTCTGACATAAGCTGCTCGTCCTTCTCCAAAACCACTTACCAATCTCATGTACCTTCATCAAAAGTGACTTTCTGCGCTCTTATAAAGGATTTGTTGGTCTTGTGACTTTATTTATGTCTCTAAATAAACAACTTTCATATATGCCTTCAGGCCTCAAGAGCATTGTGAAGTTAAGATACTATTTTGGGGACATAACTGTTCCTGCTTGTCCTCTTTCTAGTTTCTTGCCATCTGCTCTTGGCTGAGGTCAGAGAGAAAACACTGGATATTGGCTCTAGTTTGTGCTTTGTGGCTGTTCGTAAATTCTGCCTGTGGATCTTGCTAAGATGTGATTCAGCCCTAAGTTTTTTTAATTCTTGCCATTTATCTCTGGTCATCACAAACCTTCTTCTGAAAGTGAGCTGGAGTCCATGCCATATAAAAATGGAAAGCTTGGACATGACCATGATTTTGGGCCCACACATTGCTGTTACTGTGTGTTTTGAATGAAATAACATGAGAAATCTGTACAATTTAACTTCTTTGCTGTCCAGTAGCTTTGGTGTTTTTCTGATTCTTTAAGGACTGTTCTGAGTTTACCAACATTCATTTCTCGTTTTTGCTAGAATGATAGACTGAAAAAAGTCTGTAGTGACCTAGAAGAAAAGCATGAGGCAGCAGAGCTGCAAATAAAGCAGTTGTCTATTGAGTACCGGAATCAGCTTCAACAGAAAGAGGTAGGACACAGTAAAAATTCTTCAGTATGTCCAATAAACTTACCTGTTGTGCTATTTAATGCCTTTCTATAGTGTCTGTTCTCTTCCAGTGGAAATACTGGTCATAGGTATGGTTTCTTGGTTTGTTGTTGTAGACTAAGACATATTTCACTGATTCACGTAGTGTAAGCCGAACTGTGAGGAGATGGTTGAGACAAGAGAAAATGCTCTGGGAATGTCATGCAGTTGTCAGAATTTCTGTTGATTCTGGGGATCACTGTGAGAACAGTCACTCTACCACTTTGTATTTCTGATTCAGTTACTTTTAAAGAAGACAACAGGAAAAAATTCCCATTTAAAG
>VZUA01097287.1:12708-33774 GCA_013401035.1 Horornis vulcanius | reverse complement strand
TTTTTTTCCTCCAGTAGATTTAGATGAACTCAGGTTTAAGACAAAAGCAGTTGGAAGGGGAAAACCAGATCATTTCTAGAGAGACTGAAAAACATAGTCACAAGCCGGTATTAAACTGCAGCTAAGAACCTGAACTTGGTTCCTGTTGAGTTCAGCTCCAGAGCAAGCTCAAAGCCACCGCTCTGTCCCTCGCACTGCCCTCCGTGTGGCCCAAGGGAAGGAGATTCCACACAGCCATCAGGGAAAACCCAGCCAGAGGCTGGAAGCTGAAAGCCCCGGGCTGTTGGCCTCCCCAGCTCGCAATATTTAAGCATAAATTCCTTACAGCATCACTGGACAAGTCTCGGGGATTAGGTGCATGCTGAACTACGACTGGCAATTACAGTAGCTTTTTGCTAGCTGGCACATACTGTATCTATAAATTTTAGTACAAAAACTTAAAAAATACAGAAACTAGGTCAATTTGTTAACTACATATTTACAGATAATTACAATTCTTTTCATTGACAATAATTAAACTAATTGTCAGTGAAAATTCAAACTGTGCATGTTCTGAGGTACCCGTACTCAAGGGTGGGGAGCGGGGCAGGGGGCCAGAGGGACAAGGTGGGGGGAAGGTTTCCCCCCAGGGTTTGTTCACATCCATGGGGGCAATGCTCGGCCCTCCTGGTTCCTGGCCTCACTGTGTGCACTCAGAGAAAGCAAGGAGAGCGGGAGCTGATATTGGGGTCTTATTTTCCCTAGAACACGGCTTAAGGATGTTTTGAGGATGCCAGGCAGGTGCAGAGCCAATGGTCATGTACCAAACTGCCTTCTCCCCCACAGGGAGCCTTCAGGTGAAGTGCAAGTATCGAGACCCACAGCTCAGTGGTTAAGGTGCTTGTTTGCTGGCAAATCCGATTTACTAAAGTCCCTCTCCAGCTGACAAAGGGCTCTCCTTCCCCCAGAGAAGGGGCAGGGATGCAGCAGGCAGCATCACAGCCCCAGCTGGCTGAACCTCATTGTGCAACAGGAACCTGGGTTATCTGCTGCCACTGCTCCCTGGTGGGGTGATATTTACTAAAACAACTAGATCTATGAGGTTTTCTTATTTTCTGGCTGTAAACAGCAAGCCCCAACCCTCCAAAGAGCCTCACATATACTCCTCAAAAGACTCTGGCTCAATCGATTTGTAAAAGTGCAAACTCAAACAACCACAGCAAAGGGTCAGTGACCAGCATTCCCTGCCTGGGTATCCACTGCTCCTCTGTCCTTGGCACCTGGCTCTGGGCTCACTGTGGGCCAGCACTGGGGTGGGAACATCCTACAGGCAGGAGCACAGCTAAAGACAACACTGCTCCTTGGGAAAGGGTAAGAATGACCCAACCAAACCTGAGTCTCTCCTAAAAAACTTGCAAGAGACCTTCCAAAAGGGACAGGGGGAATATTGCCTCTGAATTCTCCAGCAGCACAAAGAGAGCCCAGGGTTGGCATTCTGCTGAGCTGGTGGGGCATCCTTGGGGGAAATGAGTGACCTGACACGTGCGAGAGCTGCTTATCCCCTGAACTGTCAAATGCCTCCCTAAGATGGGGTCTGTAGAGGACAAAGGAGAAGGTCTGAAGGGTCTTCACAGCTTGAGGAGCTGGTGGTGTCCAGCATGCCACTCGCCCCTCTACTATGAGAAAGACTGGGGCAAGATTTATTAGAACTGCAGAGCAAGCACCCAGGAGAGGAACAAGACTGTCCGCTGCTGGCTGGACTGGAGTGACAAAGCACACAGGCCTAAGCAGAATAAAGAATGGACCGAGAGCATCTCCGTGTGTATATATGCATGTATAGACCATGCACACACGTGTACTTTAAATCTTCCACCTTAGCTTCTCTTTTGCCCCTCCACACAACCTAAGAACCTCCAGGTATCAGACACACGCCAAGGCAGTCAGTGTTCGGAGCTAGCGGCGGCTCCACCTCAGGAATGCCAAAAGCCAGTGCCGGTGCAGCGAGCCAAGACCGTGCCGGGCTTGTGATCTTTTGTGGCGAGACGCAGCTGGGGACTCTGAGCTCAGCCTGCTGAGCACTTCACCGGCCCACTCGCCGCCTCCCCAGCAGATCCCTACATTGCCTCCACTGCTTGCCTATAGCTAAACCATCTGGTTTTCTTCTCTGCTGCCTTCTGACTTTCTGGTACCCTCAGGGAGCTCCCTCCTCTCCTTCACAGCACACCCGCAGCAGCTACCTACCCTCTCGTGCCCCAGAAAAAGCAAGCTGCAATTAGCAGGGCTGCACTTCAGCAAGGGTTCAGCCCTAGCACAGCCAGTGCCACGTCCGTGCCCTCGCCCTGAGAGCCCTGCTGAGGGGTTGCTTCTGCTCACAAACAGGAGCGCTAAAGAACAGCAGAACTGAAGTGCCCTGACAGAAATGCACAGCATGAGGTGTGTGTGCACCTATACCCACACACACGTACATACAGAGTATATAAATATATACAAATGAGATACCATATATATATCCAGAGAGATGTGCGTATTCAACAGAGTAATGGTAGACAGTGGTACGATAGGATTTATTGCCTCTCAAGAAATGGCACGTAAGCAGGGTTGAGGGGCTGGGAGCTTGGAGGCGAGGGGTCCTGGGGGTTTAAACAACAGCACGGCCCCAGGATGGCCCTGGCTGCACCCCTGTGCAGGTCACAGCGAGTGTGCAGTGCCTGTTCTTCTGGCGAGGGAGGGCTGGGTGGGACACAGAGCGATGCCAGCCTGGCCCCAAGCCAGGCAAGTAATGGCTGCAGGGAATTTTTCTGTGGAAAGTTTGGTATCACACCACGTATTTAGTTGTTCAACCTCTTTGAAGCTCACAGGCTTGGAGGGAATGCAGGTGAAACAGAGCTGTGGCCTCCATTTCAGTGCTGCATCCAAGGAAGAAAGCACATAATGTTCAACATGGAAGGGAGAGGTGGCTGCTGGCTCCCTGGGACCATGGAAATCAAGGAAAATGTGGTCTCTTTCACTGACTTTAAATAAAATCAAAGGAAATTTGAATCAGAAAGAGGTAAAAATGCTGGCTGCTTGTTTTTTTCAATCTCTGGGCTAAGCTATACCAGAACTCCAGGTCTTTGCAGAGGGGAGAGAAAAATAACCACAGAAAAGAGATTTCAGGGGTCAAGCTGGTGATTTGGTAATACTGGAATAAGTTTGCAAAGTAGTCTACACAAAAGAGTTCCCCAGTGTTAAATATGAACGTAAGAGATGCAAGAGAACATTTTTGCTGAGGTACTGGAGTAGTTTCCACAATTTACAGATTACAGTAATTTTAAAACCAAAGTTAGGGCATGACTGCAATGAGCACAACACAGAGAAATTGGCCTCACTTTTTAAAACACATTACTTTTAAAAAATAAGAGTTTGCAAACTGATTCAGAGAGTGTTTGCATCTCTCTAATGCACAGTTGTTCATGCATCTCAGAAATAAACCTGAGATACATTAAAATTCTCAACACCAAGGGCCTCCTCAAATACCTCCAAGGCACAGCCTGACCCTGAGTTCCTCTGGCTACAGCTTTGTAATGAGGTGCTTCCTCTTGAGATCAGGCAGTTTTGGGACAGCTTTTCTTCCCCCACGTACACACAGGGACACACACATTTAGACCAGTTGATCTGAATCAGTTTTTGCAAACTATTTTAATTAAAATATTAACTTGTTGGAATAGTCCAGGTCTGCACATGATATACATGTAAAAATGGTTACTACACAATTCTTTTTGAATACAAAAAAGCCAATATGGGATAGCCATCATTTGGATTCAGCATTCAGTCATGCTTGACATTACACAAAGAGATGTGTTGAGAGAATTCTGTTGAAGTAGCTCAATTTAAGCCAGAGACTTTGACCAAATTCAAACCATAACAGAAGCAGAAGAACGAACCCACTGAACTTGCAGGTATAGCCTGTCCCCACTGTAGCTGCTGCTGTTTGGAATAGAGGAGCTGAACTCAAAATGCTGTGTTAGCACCATGCTCTGGGCACACCCTCCACACTCACATGGTGAACCCCAATATAATTTTGGCCTTTCATTTCTGTTTTCTCTCCTTCCAAACCTAGGAAAACACAGGTACCTTTCTTAAATGAGTTTCGCTGCATTTCAACAACACTGCAATGCAAAAGAGTGACCCCAAAACATCCAATTCCACATAAAAACATAGCAGAGGAAAGGACAGGACAATTCACAGTCACCACTTGCCCCCAGGAGCATCCAGAGGGACCCATGGGATCCACACCTCATCCCAGGCTTCTGTCCACTGTTAGTACTACAAAACTCCTTACTACGGGGCTGCTCAAACATGTTTTAGTAGAGTTTCCATCTTCAATTAGAGCGATAGGCTACGTCAAGATGCTAGAAATCCCAGCTGGATTCACCGGACACTGGCAGAGAGTTAAGGATTGGGAGTGGATGTTAATTTAGCTAACGAAAGAACGCCGCCCTGTCGAGTACTGAACAGCAGCGAGACACTATTTACTATATAAATATGTCACGTGGACAAACACATTCGGAAAACCTCGCTTTTGAGCCCTATAAACATATTAAAGGCAAATCCTAGAGTTAGCAGCTAGTGTTTTCTTCAAGATGATTAGTGTGCAAGGAAAAACATTTACAAAGAACCCTGGCTGGTCAGTCCCCAAAACGGAAATCTTTGCCTCAAACCAAACTTCATCTACCTGCTCTTCCCACAGTCCTGGCTGACCCAGACCATCCTGGCACTGGCACGAGAGCACGGGGGCATCTCTGGTTCCCAGCACTAAGGGATGACAAGATGCCAAAAAGTCATTCAGTTATGAGACTCCCTGACCTTTTATCACTGTATGGATTTCACAACCTCCTTTGCTTCCTTTCAGTAGTACAGCAGCTCCAATGAGCCCTCTGGAAGTAGTGCCTTCTCACATGGTGTGATACGTTGCCAAAATATCACAGCATCTCAAGGGACTGTAAAAGTTGTGAAGTATTGCAGCAATGAAAATAATAAAAAAGGAGCCTCACATGCAGCAAGATCTACAGTGGTGATGTGGGTTAGTCATCAGCTGGGAAAGAGTCATTGGCTCAGCTCCTCCTGGTACACCATGGCAACTAAACATTTCAACAGTTGGCTACACGCTACATGTAAACAGGAAATTGCAACAAGCCAAAAAGGTAATAAATTGGTGGATGTAGTGTAATAATGAAAAACCCGATCAATGGCATTTTGTAACTATGGCATCCTTCAAAACACCTCTGGCATTTGAGACTGATTGGCTGAAAGTCTAAACATTTCTGAATGGAGCAAAAAGGACTACGCTGGGCTCCAAGAATTATTCTGATGCTTAGCTAAAATGAGATGTCACAGTATTAGCTGTACAAGTGCATTACTTACGCTCCTCTGCCCAACCTCATCTGAGCTACCAGCAGCACAGTCAGGGAGTGCCAAAGCAATTTCAAACAGACAATTTCAAACATTCCTAGCCTGTTCCCTCCAGACAGGTTTACCTACAGAGTTCTCGGGAAGCTGACCAGTGCCTTCTGAGCGAATGTCACTTCATACATGACACGGAGCGGGCACTTGGGTAGAAGGGCCTTGTTGAGCCCTGGTGTCTCTTGGCCTCTCTTCTCACTTTCTTCCTCACCTACAACTCTTTGAAAATGCCTCCTGGCAGAGGCAATACCCTAGAAATTTATCCAATTTAATGACAAATAAAAATGGAACAGAAGATCCAGCTGTTCCTCCCCTGGATGTTGGTTTAAAGGCAGCTCGCCTGGTTTTTGCAGGGTGGCAGATCGAAATTTATGGACATGGGAGGAGGTCTCCATTCTCACTCAGACTTCCTACATGGATGGCATGATGAAGGCAGTCTGAGGCCCTTCTGTCCTGTCAGTGTGATGACCACCAGCCAACTCTTCTGACTATTTGCATATATTTCTCAGACGCCCTCCCAAGACCCCTCCAAAAAGTAAAAAAACAAACAAACAAAAAAAAAAACCCAAAAAAAACCCCCCCAACAACAAAACAAAAAACCAAAAACCACCCCCCCAAACCCTGCAGCCAAATACTATGACATCCCAGTTAGTAAACACAAAACGTAATGCTTTACAAAATGAATACAATATTCCATGTGCACCCAGCTTCCACACGTCAGCACCACACTGAGGAGGCTGCTGGGCTGGTGTCTGTAGGCAGTTTCTGTTGGCAGACAGCTCCAGTGGAATTGCCACCCTCAGTTATTGTTTAAGTTATGTATAAGACATGTGTGAACCATTGGATATTTGTGAAGTAACACTTGTGCTCCTGCTCATGCCCTGCTCCGTCCGTCCCCCAGAAGCTGTCCGCCTCAGAGCCTGGGGGCTGTTGCGGACCCCTATAGCACTACTTCGAGGTACCCCCTGCATGGGCCCCGAGGGGTGACCCCATGGCTGGGGTCCACCTTGCATTGGATGGCCCCAAGCTTGCGGTGGGCCACCCATGGGATGACCCCAGTGAGGTCCTGCACCCCCAGTAGGATTGTGGGACCAGCCAGAAGCTCCCGGGTAGCTGTGGCTGAACGCCTCGGGGGAGAGATTAGAAAGAACCATATTACTAAAACCTAGCCTCATGCTTTCTGAGTCAAAGGCTTCGATCTCGCGAGCTTGACGCTCCAGCAGGCTTCGTATCCGCTCGGTGCGCTCGTTCTGCAACGCCAGCATCTCCTCCTCAATCTAGGAAGGAAAAAAAAAGAGACAATCTGTAGCAGCAGGACAGGCACAGCCTCTGGAGGACCTGTAACAGCTACTGAGGGACTTTCTCCCTGTGTTTGTGCAGGAAACGGGCTCTAGAGCAGATGTCCATGGACATGCAGTCTGTTCTGTATACAAAAAGGTGTATTTTTTAAGGGTTAAGTCCCACAGACCCACACAGGCCAAAGTATGGTGAACACCAGTTGGGGAATGTTGGTCCCTGTTCCCTGGTGAATAAACAAATTTGAGGGATGCAAATCTAAAGTTTGCACTGACACCAACAGCTTGATGTAGGTTATTCTTGTGAGATACAGCAAAGTCTACAGCTTCCATAGAAGGAAAGCACCTTCAGGTACAGCCTGCCAACACAGCTTAGGGTGACCTTCACTGTTTGTGAATCTGATGATGATTATGATGATGACTGCTGTTTTCTCAAGGATTCAATGCACAAGCCCATTCAGCTTCCTCTATAATGTTCACTGGCCAGATTTTCTTTGCTCATGTATTTATCACCTCCTATCTACTCCTTTCCTAATTTGGTTTTCTCGTATTTCACTGCCCTGATACTTTTTCCAGGGTGTGTGGCTGAAGGACATAGGCAGTTTGAGTTGTGTGGCAGATTATTAGCTAGATGATATGTAAGCTGGCAACTCCAGTTTCTCCCCGTAACACTGTTCCAAATTGGTTTCCAAGACTGCTTTGGTAAGGGCACTGGGATCAGCACTTTAAGTACTGAAAACACAGGACTATGGCCTCCTGACAGACACCAATCAACCAGGGATGAAAGCCTTTCTTATTGAAATCTTTGCAGTCAGGTAGAGAACCAAAACCCATTATCTTCTTCCTAGCACTGAAAAAGCTTCTTTTGGCCTCAGTGAAAAAGAACAAATGGGGAAGAAGCAGCAGCCAAGACTTTCAGCACAGCTCACTGGCATGTCCCTGCTGTCAGCAGCAACATGGCCAAGAGGTGTTATCTGGGTCTGTGCTGAAGGCACCGGGCAGAGCCTTGTACTTGTAAGCACTCTCTTGCCTGAGTCAGGGAATATGCAAAGCAATTTCATCTGGAATTGAGGAAACAATCTGCTCCAGCATGAGTCATCTCCTGAGCCATTTGGGGCTTTCAGAAACTCCTTCTCCACTTTCCTGTTACTCTAGGTGAGTGACAGACTCTGCACTGAGCAGCCCTGCTCACTATTCCTGCTGAAAGCCACAAAGGCAGCAGAGGAAGAAGGTGCCTTCTCTAACATTAGCTCTTTAGAATGCTCTGCTTGTTTTTTTTTTTCCTGTCCTGATATCTAAGTAGAATCCTCCTTTTTCAGTATCTTCAGCATGTCACAGTTTTCAGTCTCAGTGACAGTGTAACACACAGGACTTGGTGCAACTGAACTTCACTGAAAGGCCTGACACTTTGTTAAAGTGACATCACTCAAGCCACTCTGAAAATGAAGTGTCTGAGGCATGTGGGAAGGAAATGACTAAATCTGAACTCTTTTAAAGACACTCTTGGGACATGCTCATTGCTGGTGCAATACAAACAACATCTCACATCAATGGGGCTTGGCTACTCCCTCCTTACTCCAGGGTTGGACATGACACGCATGCTCTGGTGAGTTATGGTGACAGGCACCACCAAAAGTAAAGAGCAGCCTGCAGAAAAGGAAGCAGATTTCTATGCATACACTAACTTCTGGAATCTGGTTTATTATTGAACGCCAGGGACTGACTTTGCCACAGGCTACACATTTATTTGTGCATATAAATGCAGACATTCATCTTGTGCACATACCTGCCCTTTCTCTGGCTGCCAGCTTCAGTTAGCACATGCCAGCAAACACCAGGTGACATCGCTGAGGGACCCACACCAGAACACTTGCAACTCTTAGTTCTTACAAAAACAGAACATCACCACTCCTCCCAAAAAATACCCCTGCAAAAGAACGACGTGTCTGCCTCTGGACCCACATGTTTGCCCTTGAGTCACTGCCAAGTGCCTGGAACCCCACCAAGGTCTCATTGCTGGTGCATGACTTGTCATTTTCATGTGCCAAGACTGCACATATTGCTACAGGAATCTATGAAAGCTGAAGCACCATCAGGTTTTTTTTTTGCTATTCTAAAGCAATATAGGGACACAAACATAAAGAAAATTATGCTAGGTGATATTTTTATCAGTTTTTCCTCTCTGTGAAGTAGTATTGCTAAGCTTCCTACCCCCGTTACTGATGCCAAATCCTCCACAGGGGTTTTCCATGCACAGAGACTTCAATCCTGGCACACAATAGACAACTTCTACATTATTATTGGTTGATGTGGGTTTCTTTGAGTGGCTGGCCTCACTGCAGCTTCTAACACTACCTGCAATATATGCTGCTCCCACAGAGCAGGGAGCACAGGCTCACTGTGACACTTCCTCCCCGAGCAGCTCATGCCACCAGAGGGCAATGCACCTCCAGATAAATCCATACTCGTGCCAGGCCGTGACGGGAGCTGGGACCAAAATAACCAGCAGTGGTGTCTAAAGGCAGCTATTGCACACAACTGACACACAGGAGCTCTGCTTTCAAAAATTAATTGATCTTCTGAGAGCAACTGCCTCCTTGCAGAAAACCAAAGCCTGACAAGGGCTGTGCTGCCTCCTTGGGGGTGCTCCCTCGTCTGGCCGTGAGGTGGAGCAGTGCTCTGTGGACTATCCCAGCATTCAGCCATCAGCCCCTGGAAGAATTTCAGTGTAAAGAACCTCAAGGCCATAGAGGAATCACCCTTATTTATTACACACCGATGAACAACATCGGGAACTGTTGTGTGAATGATAATGGCTGACACCTATAGGGCAAGTCCAAAAGGAAAAACAACTGCAGGAGGAAGGCTGACCGTGTATTTCCTTTCACCAGTTTTTGGTGTATTTCCCTTCCCTTGGTCTGTGCAGGCCACTCCAAATTCTACACACGTGTCTGGCACTGCACAGAAAAGCAAACTCCAACAAGGAGCACCTGAATACACGTAGCCAACTACAAGCTGAGATCTGGAGAGCAGCAGAAGCACATACCTGTGGTTTTGGCTACCTGAGTTTGCTCGTAAGACACATAATTTCACAGGGGAAACTGCAGCCCCCAGCTTTAGGTTGTTACTGTCTGCTCTCTGATAGACCAGAGAAGCCAACTTCCAGCTCAGAGCCAGAGAGAACAGTTCTCTTTCCCTTCTGCCCAGAGAGGCACAGCCCCCTCTGGCACACTTCAGGCAGCTCTATCCCAGCCAGAAGCTGCTCACACAGGAGGGCTGAGCTGGCAGAAAGTTTAGTCTATGTGTCACTGAGCTTTCCACCCAGAGAGACAAACACCCAAATGATCTGTGTTACTATATACAGCAGAAGTGAGGGCAGTTTCTCTTTCACTGATAAGTGGAATTCAGGATCTGAAATAGGGAGTGTGCTTAGGATGCTCACATGCCCACTTTACCTTCTGCTCCAGGAGAGCCCGGCGGAGGGACACCCTCTGCTCAAGATCACGCAGCTCCCGATCATGCTGGGCTTCTGCCTGCATCTTGATTTTACTCTGATATGCGTTCAGCAGCTCCAGTTCTTGCTGCAGCTGCATCTTCAAAACCTGGCACTCTGCTTCCTGTGCCTCATCCAAACGCAGCTGGGAAAGACAGACAATAGAGATGTTTCACCATGGGGTAACCACTGCTGACACTCCAGGGGAGGACCGAGGGGAGGGGGAGAATGGGTTGGGACATTGTTTTCTTAGCAATACAATTGGTCTCTATTGTGCTTCGCTTCGCTGAACAGAGGACCTATAGTGACAAAGACTGGTGACAGTGAGCCCACAGCACTGATGCAAGTGATGCTGATGAGCAGTGGCGCCTCAGGAACCACGATCCACACTGGAGAGACCAGACTGCTGGAGGTGCAAACATCCTCAGCTCTCCTTTCACTAGAGCCAAAGAGAAGCTCTCTTGCTCTGTTCAACTGGATTAACCAATTACCTCTACCCAGGAGACTTAAGTCCATAGCCCTGCCAATGCAAGACTTTGGGCACAAGGATATAATGAAATAAACCTAAAAGCAATATGATACTGAACTTTTAACCTTCCCATCATAAATGAAGCCAGCTACCCTGCCTCACAGCGTTAAATTTGTGTACAAAGCAATGTGAGCAGGATGCAATATGCAAGAATTGCAAAGAAAAGTGCACATTTAATGTAGCAAGGATTTGAAGCATTGCTCATGTGGTCACTCCTTAAATAAGGATCTCTTAAAGAAGGAATCACAGAACTTTCACAACGCTTTGACGTCAGATTTACAGTCAAAACTGTGGACTCCTCCATGACTCAATGAGCATCTTCTACCAGTGGCACATGCTTGGGTTGGTATCATCAACAAATCAAAATCTAAATGAGTTAAGACAGCCAGTTGCAAACTATGTAATGATGCTCTAACAGGGATGTTNCTCTGATATGCGTTCAGCAGCTCCAGTTCTTGCTGCAGCTGCATCTTCAAAACCTGGCACTCTGCTTCCTGTGCCTCATCCAAACGCAGCTGGGAAAGACAGACAATAGAGATGTTTCACCATGGGGTAACCACTGCTGACACTCCAGGGGAGGACCGAGGGGAGGGGGAGAATGGGTTGGGACATTGTTTTCTTAGCAATACAATTGGTCTCTATTGTGCTTCGCTTCGCTGAACAGAGGACCTATAGTGACAAAGACTGGTGACAGTGAGCCCACAGCACTGATGCAAGTGATGCTGATGAGCAGTGGCGCCTCAGGAACCACGATCCACACTGCAGAGACCAGACTGCTGGAGGTGCAAACATCCTCAGCTCTCCTTTCACTAGAGCCAAAGAGAAGCTCTCTTGCTCTGTTCAACTGGATTAACCAATTACCTCTACCCAGGAGACTTAAGTCCATAGCCCTGCCAATGCAAGACTTTGGGCACAAGGATATAATGAAATAAACCTAAAAGCAATATGATACTGAACTTTTAACCTTCCCATCATAAATGAAGCCAGCTACCCTGCCTCACAGCGTTAAATTTGTGTACAAAGCAATGTGAGCAGGATGCAATATGCAAGAATTGCAAAGAAAAGTGCACATTTAATGTAGCAAGGATTTGAAGCATTGCTCATGTGGTCACTCCTTAAATAAGGATCTCTTAAAGAAGGAATCACAGAACTTTCACAACGCTTTGACGTCAGATTTACAGTCAAAACTGTGGACTCCTCCATGACTCAATGAGCATCTTCTACCAGTGGCACATGCTTGGGTTGGTATCATCAACAAATCAAAATCTAAATGAGTTAAGACAGCCAGTTGCAAACTATGTAATGATGCTCTAACAGGGATGTTTATGTTGCCATATTTCATGCAAAAGCAGTCCTCTGGCCACAGATGCATCACTTTGCATCTCTACAACAGCAGCTTCAGCTTCAGCCTGCCTGGAGGGGGTGGTAGGTCTTTCCTCTGCGTTTGAACTCTGCTTTCTAAACACAGAGGAAGGATTGTGCAGAGAATGGCGTGTGCAGCAAGGAAGCAGAAAGCCTGCTGTCAGGATACAGAGCGGTTAAAATGCAAACATCCCTCTTTGGCTGAGGAACCCTGGGTCCCTTGGAGGTGACTCACAGCTTGTGTAGAGAGCATTTCATTAATGCTGTGATCATACTGCTCAGCCAGGATAGCCAGCTTCCGGGTCTGCTCCTCCTTGAGCCGTTTGAGGACAGCTTTATGTTCACTCTTTGGCGTGGTCTCCAGCAGATGGTTTCTCAGTGCTTTGTACTGTCTGGTTTGGATCTTGCATGTATCCTGAAACTGCTTCTTTATCTGTAGTTCTTTTGACTGGAAAGATGGAGGGGACACAAAGAAAAAACCAGCATGTTTCAAATGAGCGAAATATCCATTCAAATGGATATTTAGGATTACATTAAGGATATGAGTTCAAGAATCCACAAATGTATATTAACATCTACAGTGCAAGGAGGGAAGCAAAATACACAAGAGGCAATGACTATTGCTGCAGCTGCTTTGACACTGCTACTGTGCGAAACAATTACAATACAGACACTTTCAAAACAAAGCTCCAGCCTAAATACAGCTGTCTTTGCACAAAGAGCCTCACATTTGTCACTGGACTGGATCCAGTCCTGGGTGTTGCTTTTCAAGAAAAGTTCTTGAGGGACAGGACTAATACTTATTAGCACCAAAAGCCATACTTACACGATTGTGCTTGTATGGCACATATATATGAACAGCACTTAATGTTATGAAAAGAAGCAGATCCGGTGCATGGGAAAGGACAGGAAAAAAGAACGCTTTTTCCTTTGAGGGTTTGGTGAATATAAGATGTATTCTAACCCTTGATATTACAAACCTGGTTTTCACAGAGAAACCCAAAAAAGACTAGATGCTTTAAAACATACACCACAAAACAGTAGTATTGTGCTGGTCTAGCAAACAAAACAATTCCCCAGTATCTCTGGAGGCTTACTGGAGATGGAGTTTTCCTCCCTTTGCACTTGCTAGCATTCTGTATTGTTTAGAGAGACAGCTGTGATTGCACAGAGGGCTGGGAGACACCAATCCTGGAGAAGGTATTGGGATCTGGTTTTGCTGTATGACCTTGAAGAATGTTTTTTTTCTTTTACCTGCCTCCAGAGAAGCTTGTGAGGGTTAACATCTACTACGTATTTCAAGATCCTGAAAAGGAGGGTGTTCTGAGCTTCTCTGTATCTGTCTATGGGATGGCTGGCAGGGATACTTCTAACAAAGCAAAACCCAGAAGTGATGAGTGATGATGGTTAACTGACAGATGGTCAAGTTCACCATGGTAAGAATAAATAAATAAATAAACACAAATCACTAAAATCAGACGTGAGGGCCTTCCTGTTGTTAGGCACCATGCCAAATACTGAAGCACTACAGGCACAAACAGAGCACAGGACCAGGTTCCTGTTGGAGTAAGTTGGAAGAGCTCTGGGATCAAAACCAGTGAGGCAGATCACTGTGCATGGCCACATCAGCCCCTCCACTGCCTGCTCCTGGCACTAACTCAGGGTTCAGCAGGGCAGGTGATAAGCATAGCACTTGCAGCCAGCTCAAAAGGTGCAGTGGGATCAAACAACACACCCAGCCCAAGCACACTTTGCTGCATAAAACAATAACACTTTGCTAACCTGATGCAGAGAGCAGGACAAAGACGGGTTTCATTCATATCAAAACATGTATCATGAAGAGGAATGCATCACTTTTAACCTTTCTAAATTTCACAGAAAGTTATTTCCTTCCAGGAAACCTTTAAGGTTGTTTCTCACTGCCCTTAAGGGAAGTGTCAGCAGGTTACACATTCCCATCAGGGACCTGGTCACAGCAAAACACTATCAACCTATTTTGTCCTCATTTTCTGTGAAGTCTTGCTTGGACACCAGACTGTTTACAGGCTCCCAATCCAAAGGCTTTAACAACAGGAAACAGAAGGGAGGGGTAAGATTTCCAGTCAGACTTCTGACAAGATCATTTTGACCTAGTATTGTGAAATACCAGCAAGAGGGTATTTGCATCACAATTAACACACTCGAAATAATAACAGCCGTTTTCACTGAAGGGTGAATTCTAGTTATGGGTCCTTCTGGTGCTGTCATAGAACAGACACTGACCGTTAAAAACCTGCTTCCAGGACAAAGGGCCTCACTAAATAACAAAGGGAAAGCCTGAAACGTGCCCTTGAGGGAAAACGTTGCTGGGGAGAGAAACTGAACAAATGGTCAAATTATCTATTCAATTAAGAATACTTGCCTGCATTAGTCAGAAGCAGGAGAAGGAGTTAATGCTAGAGAACAGCCTCGATAAAGAAGGGATTGTGCTACAAACCCAACGGTTGTCCACGGGCCGTGCTGTTAGCACTGCGTGTACGCAAAGGTGCAGGATTGACAGCTCAAGCCTGAAATCCTTCACTAATCACAGAACAGCCATGCAAAGCAAAGTGCAAGCTTTCCATGCACCCTGCAAAACGCTCCAGCCCTGTCCTCCCTGGAAAAGGGAAGGGGTTGGAGAGTCAGCAGAGGTGAGAGGGCAGCCAAGAAGTACCACAGATCCTGCTGTCCCAACAGCAGCCAGGAAAGAATAGACATGCTGCCCACTCGTGTTTGCACCACATCACCTTGGGGAGGCAGAACTCATTCATGCTAATCTCAGAAGGATCAACCTAATACAGCTGCTTCAGTTTTATTCAGCTCAGAGTGCAGCACAGCTTCCCTGTGAAGTCATCTGCTATTTATACACTATATCCTTGGAGATTCTCAACAGTGATCAGATGGTCCCATGCTCTCTCTCACAAGCCAGGTTTTCATTATTTAATATTATTCTAATATTGACAAATCAGGTATACTTTTTTCTTTTCTGATGTTCTGTTCTCAAGTTGGTTATTTTCTCTGTAAAAAGATAACTTGCAGGTGGTGCAAACTAAATCAGATGGAAAATATTGTGAAGAGGAAAGATGTAGAACAACAAAGAAACTCCATGTTCAGTATGCCATACACTCGTTTTGTTACTGGCACAGCTGAACACTGGGTGGAGAGAAGAAGTCTGCCTCCTCAAAGGAAATGTACCAGGCAGCTTTGTGAAAGGTCTTACACTCCCTTCTCAGACACTTCAGAATAAACCACTGGACTTCTTCAGATGAAGCGAGGGCTTAAATGAGAACACTAAAAGCCTCAATCACAGAGGCCCCATAATTCTGGTCGGCCACCACAGCTACAAGGGCAGCATAAGAAACCCAGGAAAGACACAGCAAAGGTCAGTGCCAGGAGCTTCCTGAGGACACTGCACTTGGCTGGTGTCTCTCTCTTCCGCTCTGCCCACTTGTCACCATGCCAGTTTTAATATAAAAACACTAACCAGGTGAGTTAGCCAAGACTGAGTGTGCAGTTCATTCTGATGCACACAGCAACACAAAGCTTTTGGGTTTTGTTTTTAAATTACAGTGCTTCATTACAGAAATACTGATTTTATTTTTGTATATGGGGGAGAGAAGGATCAGAAAATGGTGTAGGAGGGGGAAAAAAAAGCATACTGTGAACATTAAATGCATTTTAAACTACTGAAGAAAGGAAGGGACATTACTGAGAAGAGCTCTTCAAAGAAAAGGAGGGACTAGAGCTGCTGTGGCCTGCCCTGTAACCCTGATCACCAGTTATGGAACTCTTCAAGTTAACGAGCTTCAAATCACTTTGGCCCTGCCTGCACTGCAAACAGGCTGTAATGGACCACTTTTCCATGGACCACTTTTCCACTACCACCAGCTCGCACTGGAGTTCCTACACCCCTTGGAACCTTTGGAGCTCCTACCCCACTCAGTACCTTCAGGCTCTTGGGCTGCTGCCGGACCTCCATGACGTGCTTGCGCCGCAGCTCCCGCTCCCGGCGCTTGTTGTATTCCAGCTGGTTGGTGAGCTCGGTCTGGTGCTGGAGCCGGATCAGCTCGCAGCGCATCTTCTGGATGGTGCTGAGATGGCGGAACTCCAGCTCCTGCATGGACTCGTGCTGACGCAGCAGCATGGCGTGCTCCAGGTCCTTCTGTGTCTGCCTTTTGTTTAGCTCCTAGCAGGAGGACAGAGGGAATTATTAGGTTCTTTGTACTTACTTGGATTTCCGTTGACGAAGTGACATTTCTCTTTGTTCACAAGGGCATTTCTCTCTTTCCAAGGCATCTGAGGACAGACCACAGAGTTTCTCGGTCTTATCAGCAGCAGACAGCAACACCACTGGTCATTTTTCCTTCCTCATTTCACTTTTCTTCTTCCTGTTCTAGATGCTCAACAGGATCCACAGTAAGCATTTTCTGTTAACTGTTGTGTCTGATGACTTTTTGGACCTAACAATTCTCCTGCAACAGGGCATTAACCTGGCACTGCAAAGCACCCAACCACTGTTCTACCAGAACACTTTGGATGCGGTAACAAATACTTCTGTTTGATTTGAGTTGGATTGCAGGTGCTCCTGTGAGATGCACTTCACACACGTGCATCCAGGTCTCATCTCAGCCTGTTCCCTTACCTCCCGAACCAGGTCCTGCTCCAGGTTATGGCGGCCCAGGAGCATCCGTCTCTTGAAGCGGCGGCACTCCAGCTCCAAGTACTGCCTCTGACGCCTCAGTAAATTGGCCTCTTCTTCTGCCTGGAAATGCTGGATGTTCTCCTTCTGCTTGGAGAGCCACTCCTGCTTCTCCTTCTTTGGAGTGCTCTGGTTTTCATTCAGCTCCTGATAATCGCAAGGTAATTAATTGTGGAATAGCTGCATTAAGCTCCTTGGCCATGAACTGGACAGACCTGACTAATAAACTACTGAACTATGTTCTACCCTCTCTTCTAAAGGTTGGTGCCATTTCAACCTCTTCAAAATGCATCACATCACATAAGGAACACCAAGGAAATACCAGGAGACAAATCACAGTGGAGCAGATTCAACTACAGCTTTTTTTTTTTTTTTTTTGCACTGGCCAAAATACTGGTTTATGTGCCCGGTTTCCAGACCTACATATTAGCTGAAAATGTCAAAATGAGGGGTTGCCACTGAAAATACTTGGAGGTACTGCCATATTGCCTAGCAAACATTTTTAGAGGCTCCCAAAGGACTGGCAGAAGGAAAGCATTGACATCCTGTGGTTCAAACAGAACTCCAGCCACATGAAGCACAGCAGAAATTTTTTTGTGACTTGCTTGATCAGAGCACACACCCATTTTACAGTAACTCATCAAGACAGAGCTGCTCACTGAGATGCCATAACTCACAAAACAAATGTAAAGAAGCTCACAGGTAAAACTTAAGAGTTTTGACATTTGTAAAACATAGCTTAAAGTTCCTTTGGCAACTCTGCTTGAATTGCATACTAGAGATGCCCATGCAGTAATTAAGACTTGTTGTGATACATTTCAACTGAAGTATGAGACAGAACTCCTCTGTATTTCATCAGTGTTTCTTGGTGCTCTGTGATCTACTGCCCACTTAGAAAAAGATTCTATGTTATTATAAAGAGCCCACGCTACTGTAGTTTTTTGTTAGATCTTTCTTGGCTCTGCTGCTCTTTAGCCTTTTTTTTCTCCTGGGAAATGCCTATGTTTGGGAATATTTCCCTCTGGAGCAAGTTCCAAAGTTGTGTCACACAAGTTGATGGTTGAGCATTAAATGGTTCTTTCAAAAAAATTATTTATAGTGCTTATGGTTTTGGTCACTCCAAAAAAAGAACCAGGAAGTTTGATTCTACAGTTTCTTTGCATTTCAGAGAGATCTCAGTTTTCACTAAAATGCAATGATTTTTAAATAATTACACAGGTTTCTCCATTAAAATAAACAATGCTTTACAGGTATTTTCCTTACAAAAAATGCAGATCATCTTTACTGCTCTGTTCTCTTGCTCCTGTATAGGAATATCATTAAGTGATAAGAAACTTCACTAACTGCTGCAGGCAATGACCACTACCTACAACAACAATGTATGAGAAAAATGTTCATGATCTTTCATAACCTACCTTTTTTCATTCCTTATGATTGCCAAATTTGCATGTTTCTGGCTAAAAAGCAGTATTAAACAATGGAGAGGTTTGTATATTCACAAGGTAAACATACAGGTACCAATAACTAACTAAATTCTCTTACTCAAAGGTCAAAGATATGAAACAAATACAGTACACACAGAACTCTGCTCATGAAATGCAGAACTCCCTGCAATCCTGTGGAAGATCTGTGGTGCACAGTGTCACTTTTATTTTTGCATATTCACCACTCTCACATCACATCACACATTTCTCACTGGAGATGAGTTACCTCTTTCAGCTGCTCTTTACGNAGTTTCTTTGCATTTCAGAGAGATCTCAGTTTTCACTAAAATGCAATGATTTTTAAATAATTACACAGGTTTCTCCATTAAAATAAACAATGCTTTACAGGTATTTTCCTTACAAAAAATGCAGATCATCTTTACTGCTCTGTTCTCTTGCTCCTGTATAGGAATATCATTAAGTGATAAGAAACTTCACTAACTGCTGCAGGCAATGACCACTACCTACAACAACAATGTATGAGAAAAATGTTCATGATCTTTCATAACCTACCTTACTAAATTCTCTTACTCAAAGGTCAAAGATATGAAACAAATACAGTACACACAGAACTCTGCTCATGAAATGCAGAACTCCCTGCAATCCTGTGGAAGATCTGTGGTGCACAGTGTCACTTTTATTTTTGCATATTCACCACTCTCACATCACATCACACATTTCTCACTGGAGATGAGTTACCTCTTTCAGCTGCTCTTTACGGAGTTTATATTCTCTCTTCTGGGACTCCAGGAAACTGTTCAACTCTTTTTTCTGTTGGGCCTGAATATGCTGTTGAAACTTCTTTTCTTCATTGGCCATCACTTTAGCCTACAGCAAATCAGCAGCAAGTCAGTCTGAGTCCCAACGGATTACAGCTCAAATTTCAGCCTCAAGACCCAGAACTCATGGTAGTCACCACAGACTTGTCCAAAGGCATGGTGAATACTAAGTCAGAGGAGCTTGTCCTCACTCTCACCTCACTCCCCATCCCATCAAGGCACCCAGCAGAGTCCTCCTTCAGTGCCATATTCCCTCAGCCCTACTGTTCAGCTAATCTTGCCTAACAAAGTCCAAACCTTATGATAAACTATATCCTCAGCCTTTCACTGAGAGATCAGAGATGAACAAAAATCGATAATAATTGCTGTAGGCAGCACCACTTCATTATCAATTATTTAAAAGCAGAGCCCCCCCATATCCATACACAACTAGACAGAGAACATTTAAGCGTAGCTGGCACATTTCTCCGCAGGCTAATCTGCCTCCACAACACTCAATGGCAGGCAATTATTGACAGCACAGACATGGCAAGAGAGGAAAACCCTCACAGTGTTTTTTCTGAGGTCAGGATTCTAACATTCAGTGTAACCCACTGCCGTGAAGGACATACCTTTCCTCTAGTTACATAACCCCTTAGAGTAAGGAGGTGATGTATTAACCTTTTTCTAATTAGCAATTTGCTTGGCTCCTGAAAACAAGACATCTCAGAGTCCACACTGTCATCTCTGCATCAGTGAGGGGAAGCGGACAACTCAACATAATTATCAAACATGGGTTGGTCTGATAAACCATAACCTCCTACCTCTTTTTCCATGGCTGCTTGGTGCTTTTTAATTAGCTTTTCCATTTCTGCAGCAAAATTGTTACGCTGTGTTTCAAGATCTTTGTCCAACCTGAGGCGGTGCTCGTCCATCTCTGCCTTCAGTTTATTCTCTAATGCCATCAGTTGTTTCTGGTGCTGCCTTCTCATACGTTTATAGCCAGACATCTGCTCTCGGAGCTCAGAGTCTTGCTCATGTTCCTGCATTTGCCTTGTCACCTAGGAAGATAACCACATCAGGCCAGAGGAAGTTAATGCTGCTTAATCTCCTTTTCAGCAGTCTTCAAACCACAAAGAAAACGATTCAGTTAAGAAATATGATTTTGTTGTAAAGAAAAGCACATATCCTAATGGCAGCAGAGCAGATTAAAAACTCAATTCTGCTGTAGCAGATAAGCTCACATGGGCTCCAGCAGAAAAACAGTACAATTGTTATAAAGCTGGTACTAAATAATGGCCTTTTAGCCTAATACAATGAGGGTGGATACATACACACACACACACGAATATTCATAATACGCATATGAAAATAAAAACCAGCTTGTTATTATTATAAATGCTTTTCTATATTCTGTGGGGCACATTGGATTTGAGACTATTTAATATACACAAATTACATTTGCCCAGGTGTCTCACTGAAGCTTTTATTAACTGACGCTAAATTATTTTGGCGACAGTATCTCAGTCAATGAAGATAGCTCATATCCTGGTGATATTCTGAAAGCTCTGAGAAGTTGCTCAGAGCTGTGTTCAAAGCATCCCCTCCTGCAGAGCTCTCCCCAAACCAAGCCTCCACGTACCAGCGACGCTGTGCGTATGGTAGCAAAGTGCTCCCGGTTGCGATAATGAGACTTGTGGCGAGATACTTGGGGAGGAGACTGGGGTTCTGATGCTCTTGTCCGAGGATCCGACTCCTCTCTGTAGTTCTCTTCCTCCTTATCAGCAAATAATGTCAGAGAATAAAGAGAAACTGTGTTACTGAAGATTTTTAATCTCAGTCTTTTTATTTAAAAGGGAGAAAAAAGTATTTTGCATTCATCAACCCTGAGAGATCCTCCTGCCAGTGAAGGTATATACAGCGTAAGGACTTCTGATCTATGGCCTTTCCTTTCAGAATTTTCATTGTGAATTTTTATTACTAAGAGGAAGATGACTAATTAAAGCT
>VZUA01097270.1:2208-18652 GCA_013401035.1 Horornis vulcanius | reverse complement strand
AAACTAAAAAAAAAAAAACCAAGAAAAAAAAAAAAGAATCACATTAATTTAAGATAAAATTTTGCCGTAAGTCACTAAATTAAGTTTGGAAGGAGAAGGCGCAGTAGTCATCTCGAGTTTCAGTGACAGACAGAGTTGGGTTGGGTTCAGTTGGCTCCAGCTGTGGCCAGCCAGCTGTTGCAGACGGGCCCCTTGTGATCGTTGAGGCGACAGTACTTGTTGAACTTCTCCTTCAGGTGCTGCCGGTACTGCTCCCGGTTGCTGTAGAAAGACTTGTTGTTTGCCATGAATGATTGGATTTCATCCTGGGAGATGAACAGTTCCTCATCAGAAGTGCACTCTGACTCATCCTGCAATGAGATTGGGGTTTCAGAGCTCTGGCACTGCCCTCCTGTGCAGCACATCTGTGCCCAGCCTTCCCTGTCACGCCAAATCCCAGCTGGCTCAACCTGGACACCCCGCTCACACAGGGCTCTGCTGCTTTGGGGTGAGAAGCAGCCAATTCAGGCATGAAATGGAGCCAAATCTGCTTCAGTCTCAGCACATTCCCATGGGAAGAGGATGGATTTTATCAGAGGGTTTTGGGGAAAGAAAAAGGGAAAAAAAGGAGGGGGGTGAGAGAGAAAAATGAGGGGAGGGAAGAGGAAAAGCAAAAAGAAAGGAAAGGAAAAAGCAGGGAAAGAGCAAAGGATCTAAGTAAGTGGAAGGAGAAGGAAAGGAAAGGAAAGGAGAGAGAAGAAAGCTGCCCAAGGAGCCTGCAGTGGGAAGTAACATTTGAGGCCTGAAGGCAGCAATAATGCCCACGTCATGTTACGGAATAATGCAATCCTTGACAATGAGCACTTACAAGCTCTGTCACTGCATTCCAGTGACAATCTCTCCTCCTCTGCAAAGCATTCAATTACAAACTTCTCAGGGAACATGCACAAGGAACTGGACTGAACACTGGCACCCAGCTCCTCACTGGGAGTTGAGTTCTCAGCCCCCAAGATTAAAGCAGGATGCTACACCCTACAATCCAAAGGCAGCGGTTACTTACAAGGAGTTCCACTAAGCTTTTGGCACCTTTTCCAGTATCAGGGACAAGTGACATTTCTGTAGGTTCTGCAAACTGTGACACATTTTTCATATGCTCGAACCAAGGCAACTGCTGGCCGCTTTTGTCTGCGCTACAGCAGCTCTCAGCGTGTGTGTCTTTGGTCTTGTCGCGGTGAAACTCTGTGTGCGTGAGATTTCCTGAGGTCTCTCTGCTACCTGCATCTGCCAGACAGCTCCCAAGTTTCTGAATCTGCAAGGGAACAGAGCCTGCAGTGAACGGCCAGCCGTGTTTAAGGTGGGATATTCGAGTTTGAGATGGAAGCAGAGGGAAAGGAGGAAGGTTCAGAGGTGAGCAAGGGTAGATACTGATGTTTATATTTAAATGCGTGCCTGGGGAGCTGGGGGGTGGCACATTCCAGTGAGAGTGGGTAAAAGTGCACATGCTTAGGAACATAGAAGAGACTCCACCACAACCTACTCTAGGAAGGAGCTCAATTCCAACACCTGGGATGACAAGGGAACAGGAGACCCCTGCCGTCCCATTTTCAGCCTAAGTCTCAGCCGGAATTTAAAATCCTTACGTAACTACTTTCAAATGTAAGCATTTAGAGAAGCATCTGGCAGAGCCATGTTCCTTACGTGGTCATTCTCACACTTCAAAGCTTTACTTTTCTTTTTCTTCTTTTTGTTTTTGCCTTTTGTGTTACTCTCCTCTGCATTAGCCCAGCATTCCACACAGCTGTCTCCATCCTCCTCCTTGTCGTCGCAGCGATGGACGCAGGCATCGTCCCCTGCAAAACACAGCCAAGTTTTTCCTTTGAGATGCTGCAGCTCTGGGGATGTTAAAGCATCATTATCTTCTTCCCAAACCTACCATTTTCATCATGGTTGCAGATGCCCTCAGTGCAGGCCACGTCCGAGCCCTCCCGGGACCCCGTTTCGCTGCCCTCCATGCTCGAGGAATAGCCACAGTCGCTGCCAGTACAGTGTGGAGATAAACCTGAGACAGAGGCCAAAATTACTGCCTTCTGTAGGAACTGCTGCACCTTCTTTAGTTATGCCTCTAACAAGAAAGAATTCAGAGAACCCCAAACAGGTTTAGGTTGGAAGGGTCCTTAAAAATCACCTCGTTCCACCCCCCTGCCACAGGCAGGGACTCCTTTTTAAAAACAGGTGACCACTGTTCACCCCATAAATGGCAAATGGTTCTTAAAGATGAAGAATATTAACATTCAACATACCTTTCTTGATTTTAGGTGAGCCTAATAGAGTACCACTACTAGGACAAGTGCAAGAAGTGCTTTCATTAGTAACAATTACTTCTACACAGTTGTTGGCTTCTTCGGTGCTACCACAGGCTTTGCAGCTGCTTTCCGTGAAGTTTGAGTTCTCCTTCAAACAGAAACAAAAAACACTTGCAGGCACTGAAAGCAGCTCAGCCTGCATTTTTGTAAAGGATACTCTTCTCCATGAGAAAAACCAACTGACACTGACTGATAACAGCATTGCTTAGAATTCTTTACAAGTACAACACAACTAAACAAAACCCCAACCAATTCACCTTGACCCACAGTCACAGCCCATTAAGGTCAGCCAAGAGACCCTGAATAATAAATGCACTTGAAGATTCCCCCCCTCCAAAAATTCACTGGTAATTGTCTACAAGCAGCTTTGAGTCCCCAGGCTCTGAGAGATCTTTAAGAAATCACAGTTGAAAAATAATCTGGCATAACTTGAACCTCAGATGTAGGATTAAAAAAAAAAACAACCAACCCACCCAAGCAAGCCCCAAAAGCTGAGGAGCCCCAGTACTTTACAAAGGCTCTGCTCATCTGAAATGAAATTCCACCAGGGACCAAAATACAATAAAATCCCTCAAGAATTCTACCATGGAACAGTGAGGGATGGAGGGAGCCCCAAAAAGCCCCAGCTACCCACATTTACCTTTGCCTGGTTGATTTCCTTCTCCTCTGCTGCCTGCAGAGGAGCAGGGATCTCACACACACATTTATTTTTCCGTCTGTTCTTCCGCTTTTGGCGTTTCTTCTCTTGTTTAAGCTCTCTCACTCTCTCTTCTTCTGAAAACTCTTCACAGAGCTGCTCCAATCGACTAATGCCCTGCACTTTTTCCACAGCCATCTGTTTACAAGAGGTCAGTTACAGAAGTTATCACAATTCAAGCTTTTACATTTATAGAAAAGGAGAAGGGAAACAGCCAGCAATGAAATCCCAGAAACACAACTATTGACCACAGGAGAGAAATGCCCACCCACACGCAGTCACTTGGTTTAGATTGCTGCAAACTCGTGTGTGGGGGAGCTCTGGGTTGCACCTACGGCCCAGATTCACATTTTTCAGTGAAAAGTAGCAGATTTTAATGCATTGTTGGATCTGATCCTGTGGGAGTTTAAAAAACTCCACGAACTGGCTCAATGATTTTTCCCAAACTGATTTTCCTTCTCTGGTGTTCTACAAGTTTTTAGAGAGAACGGTTCTTATGAATGGAAGACAAACATAACAAAAAGGATCCATGTCATATAAACTGGTAATTAAGTATTGGTATATACTAAAGGAGTTCTGTCTGAAGCTCAGTGTCCCACAGGATCAGAGTGCATTCAGAACAAGCTGAACACGAGTTTGCAACCACTTTTGTAATTCAAAAGCACATCTTCCATTTTTACTCATAAACCAACTAAAAACCCTTGTACACTGAGCTACTTTAAATGCAATCAGGTAGAAAAACAGAATTAATAACACAAAAGGCTCAATGTACTGGAATGGGCAGCTTGAAAGTAAAAGCAAGCCTCAGTCTCATATATTCCAGTTTATTCCACGTGGGAACACACTCCAGTTGTGCTGTACACGGATGTCACACAACTGAACAGGGGATTGACTGCAACACCCTTGACACTCCTTCCAGCCCAACGTTAGAAAGCAGAAAACAAATTCCACTGACAAGGAGTGGGGGGCCCAGTTCCTGCAGCAATTCAGACACGAGTTGGACAAGACTCTGTGTTTTTACCTCAAAGCTCTTGCGTAAAGCATCGACCCCCAGGTAAAAGAGCATCTGCCACGTCTGCTCCTCAGCCCGCAGCTTCTGCCAGATCCGGTGCAACCTCTCGTAGAGGTGGATGCCCAGGCAGGTGAGAACCTCCTCCTGGGCTATGTCTATTGTCTTGGCGTGCCTCTCTCTCCGTCTGGGGGAAAGGGGAACCAAAGCACAGCGTTGTTAGAGCAGCTGGGAGCCAAGTGAGGGATCAAAGCAGGGCTGACGTGTTCTCTGCAGGTACAACTGCAGCTGTGTTTGCAGGAGCAGCCTGGCAGGGCTCTGCTGTGCTGCATGCAGATGCAAAATAGAAAGGAACAGGTCAAAGCCACCACTGTGAAGCAGCACTGTGCCTTGCCACCTCTGGCTTCAGGTGTCACACCCTGCTCTTGCTAGGAAGGATCAAGAGTTTAAATGCCAGAGATGCATTCTTTTGTGTCCTAAAATTTGCTGGAGTTCACAGCAATTATTTCACCATCAGCTGGCTCAAGCTGAATAAACACACAGGGGAGTTTTGTACATTACTTACCGTGCAGAGTAAAAACACTTCAGTATTAATCTGTTCATTATCCATCTATTACCTATCAATCTGCTAAGGGAAAACTACTATGAAAGGATTTACCCTGCTCATTAAAACTGAGCTTTAAAGGTATTGAGGTTGGAACCAGATGATCTTTAATGTCACTTCCAACTCATTCTATGATTCTCCAGTACTGATAAACTGGAAAGCCCTTTTCACTGGAAGTTTTAAGATGCTTATAAAAGGTTCAGAAATACACAAACAGCAACAAAACTAACTCAAAAACTTGGCATTTGGCAAAACTCAACCAAGGCTCTCTTTCTATTTCGCATATTTGAACACCTCAGTGGACAAGCAGGCAGCTCTAGGGAGCAAACAACCAACGGGAAGACATTTGGTGACTCTTCCCTTCCAAAGCACAGCTGAAACCTTTCCAAGCGCTCCCTCTCTCCGAGCCTACACCGATATTCACAACCACAAAAATTCATCACACGGCAAAGAGGCAACCAAAACCACTTTGGGCAAAGACAATTGAAGAGTCAAATAAAAGAAGCAAAGCGCTAGATAGCCCACTCTAGCCAATTACATACTCATACCCTCCTGCGAACTCGGGCTCGGCCCGGCCCAAGAGGTGCGCGATGAAGTCGGTCTCGCAGCACACGTGGATGTGGCGCTCGTGGGGGCAGCAGCGCAGCCCCTCGTACAGGGCAGCACAGTAGCCCTTCTCCTTGCTGCAGTCCAGCTCCCCGATCAGGATGTTGTAGGCACGCAGCACTTTGTTCTTGCAGTCGGTGCAAAACCTGTGGGGGAAGCACAAAGTCGCCCCAATGCGCTGGGTGCGTCTGGATTGTCGTGGTGCTCCAAGTAAGTGTGATCATTATCATATTTTGGTTGTTCTCCACCTAAACTGGCCGTGAATTATCCCACCTACTCGACATTACTAACCTGGAGATCAAACTTCCATCCCCCGAAGCAAATCCTTGATTTGAAGGAATTCCCACGTGGAATTCGACTCAAGGATCAGAAATCTCAACAGTGAGCAAATAGGGCAAAATCCCTCTCTCAAGTAACACATGCCACATCACCTACTAGCAATTCTTCAAAGTGTACTCAAGTGAGTGATAAGAAATGAGGCAAAGTTTCCTCTGGTGCCTGCTGTACGAGAGCAATCCTTGTTGCCACTACAAACATACTTTGAATTATTAGATTGCTGCGCTGATGGCCAAACGAGGGTTATTTATAACACAAAGTACTCATTTTAAACATGTGACAGCTCATGTGTGACAGGAGTATACTTATAATTAAAATACAAGCAAATTAAGCTCATTCTGTGTCATAAGAGGAGTAACCTTCAAGAGGCTACAAGATCTCTTGCTGGATGACTCTAAAAATGCAAGTCAGACAAGCTGCTCACATTTCAGCTCAGAAAGCTGGCTCCCCATGCCAGCTCTGGATGGTGTTTTTTCCCTTTCCTACTGTCTCCAGCCACTTGACAGCACTAAGTCAAACATATTTTGCTGTTAGAGCTACGATACCTGTCTGCTTTCTGCGGTGGAAGGAGAGAAAACAGCAGTATTATTGCAGGTTAGCACCAGGAAGGCAGCCAAGGCAGTGTTTAATGTCACAGGAGATTAAAGTTATTTTGTTTCCAAAGTGTTATTTCCACAGCACCACCACCCCCGCACCCATCTGTGCCCCCACAGTTCCTATCAGAACCTTGAGACTGCTGGAAATCAAAACTTTTCAATCAGCACGGCAGCTCCTGTGCACGTGCAACTATAATTTAATGGTTTATTTCTGCCCTGCCAGGGAGATTTAACAGCACCAGGAATAAACAAGGGGTTTAAAACACTGCTTTAAAGGTAACACCAAGCCTAAAACCTGCTTGCACTAGTGCAGTTGACAGGATTTTGAAATGGCACATACTCCCTGAGAGCCTGGAAACAGGCACAGCCCAAGAGCAGTGAAAGAGTGAATGAGAACACACAGTTTTTAAACATTAAACTGTAAATCATAATTTAATCCTAGCCAAAAAAAATTAAGACAAGCAGCTTCATCAGAGGTCTCCACATTTCCCCGTTTATTAAACACAAAGAATATTTCACCATCTTTGCCTCATCAACCATGCCACTGCAGCCTGGCAAAGTCCTCCCATCACCACCGAGCTGAGAACTTCAATTTCACAAGAAAAAAAACAAAAACCCTCTACATTTTGATCTCCTAAAAAGATGTATTTGTGCCAAGGAAGGTGTGGCTTGCTGCCCCCATGTACCTGTGCTTCCTCAGGTAGGTTTCTAACGTTTCTAGGAGGCAGCTGGAGTCAATCAGAACCACTTCATCCCTGCACTCCTGCGACATGAGCTCCCACACATCCATCCAGCAGCCCCTGCAAGGAAAACCAGACACACAACCCTGCATCATCCTGCTGGGGGTCAGCAAGAAGCCCTGCAGAGCCTCATTTTTACCTGACTGCTCCCTGGGAAGGTCCATAGCAGAAAATGATGCTACACTTGCTCTCTTTCTTCTTCCTGTCTTCTCTACTTTTCTTAACTGCTCTTAATTTCTTTGAACTGAGTCTGCTACTGGTCCTTTCACTGTCACATAGTATTACCAAACATTTCTCAGACCTATAACATATATATTATTAGCTAGTTATTCTTCCTAAACAAATCCTATGGAAAATGCTGCTCTGTGCCTTAATTTAATTTCTTTATAGGTTAAGCCTTAACATCTATCAAAGTTTGGGTCTGAACTGAGATGCAAATTCTGCTGTCCATATTTATAACCCAGACTCATCATGACTTTCTAATGCTACAGCTGCAAACCAAGCATGATTTTCAGAATATTACCTTAAGTGTAAACACATACAAGTTTTAATACTTGTCAGCTGAAGACAATTTGGTAAAATAACAAAAGAAAAAACCCCAAACAACTTTCACCATAAAACATCCTGCCTCAAATTTCAAAAATCCCAAAATAAGAATATCAAAATAACTTTACAACTCACTTTTGGATGTGCTAAAAGTGAGCAAAAAATTGACTTAAAATAACAAGTCATGGTTACTTACAGGCTTGTCTACGGCTGACACTTTATCAGAAAGGTCATTTCTGTCTTATGGATGCAACAGTGCAGGAAAATGGGCAGAAGCAGCCCTATTTCCTAATTAGAGGAGTTCCATGTGCCATTACCCAGTCTGCCAGGTCATAGGGCTTGCATTTAGTGGAGTTTCAAATGCTCCTGAGCCCCAAATGGAGCTGAGGAGCCAAAAGCCAGGCACAGACTGAGGACATCAAGTAACCCTCGAGTGGCATTAGCTGCTTACATAACTCCTCTAATTAAACACACAGCTCCAGCTCAAAACCTTTTTTGTGTGCAGAAAATGCCCAGCAGATGCAACTCATCTGAAGGAGCTTCTGGTAAAGATGTGGAGCAGGAGCTCTGTGTTGGTAAATCAGGTTTGTTCTGGGTGCCTCCAGAGCCCAGCCAGAGCCTGCTCGTGTCCACTGCAGGCAGATTTATCTGAATTTATATCAATGCTGATCCACCCTGGTCACTTCTGCACAGGACAGAGGGGTTTCAGCTGAGGAAGGGAGTTTAAATCAGCTTCTTCAGCAAACTGCACCGCTTGTCCATGGGTCGTGTTCTCTGAAAACCCCAAAGTTTTACCTGCAGAGTATAAAGTATTGTTCTTCCTCATGCTCCCTGCCAGCATCCAAAATGCTCAGGGGATTTATTCCAGCATGAGTTGTGGAAATAAAAGCAGCATTTTCCTCTCTATTCATTCAGCTTCAGAATTATTCTACCTTACCTAAGTGCTAACTGCAGGTTCCACAGCATCTGTTCTCACACAGAAAAGATTAAGCTTACCAAACATAAAAAAAAAAACCCAAAACCCACTTTCATGATGCTATGAATTTGCTTTATTTAAAAAAGAAATATATATACACACCCCTATACTCAGGATTTTGTGTAACATAAGCTTTAAACTAATTTTGTGAAAGGCCTGTAACCACAATATAATAGAAGATAATGATTAGTTCCCAGTATCCTCAAGCAGCACAAGCAAAAATCAAGTGTCAAATTCCACATGCCTGGTATCCCAGGGGATTTAACTAAACCCTGAGAGACTCCAATCTGCATAGAAAAATACATGTCCTGTAACTGGAAACCATGAGCAAGCTTTCACAGGTTGGAGGCTTAACCAGCAGCACAACACAGCTGAGTAAAAAAGATTCAAACACTTCAATTAAGCCCAAGGGACTAATTTATTTGTCATCATATGAAAAAAAAAAAAAATAAAATAAAAGGAGCCACCCCACAAACTAGAAACCTCCCCAAAATCCACAACAGATTTACAGGGAGTGTTTTTCTGCTTAACCAGCTGGAATAAATCATTTCAACTTCAAGACAGAGGCATATATGCATATTGTTCAGTGGTGTATTCAAAACATGCTGTCACTTTTGAGAAAATACATTTTATGGAGTTCCAGTTCTAACCCTGCATCCAACCACAATAAAGCCCTTGGTTAACAGTTGTGCAAGGCATTTTTAATAATCCCAAGCAAAATGATGTATATTTATTTAGCATGTACCCTTTGACCTCAATGGGAGAAAATCTGCTGAGCAACCATTTTGGTCTAGAGCACAAAAACCAGTTTGTCTTTCTAGAGCATTGTTCATATCACAGTGCAGAAGCCATCCATGCCCTGAGCACGCCCAAAACTCCTGGTGCTTCTCTTCCTCTCCCCAACAACTATTTGGGTCTGCTACAATCCAACTGCTACTCTGGCAAACAGATCAGAGTGTAAAAATTGATCTCAATGCTTAAAAATAAATTAAGTCTCAATACTTGGCTTTCCTTAAAATATTTCAGGTGTGCATGTTAAACACAGACTTACCCCAAAGGTTTTGGTTTATGTGTGTCCAGGGAGTGTAGTTGACACCTCTTGTTCTTCTTACTTTTGGGAATTGCATCAATCATGTCATTCAGTTTGGACCTATGGAAAAAAAAAAAAAAAGGTGAGGAACTTTGTATTCTGAAAACCACTGGATCAGGTTACACTACCTCACTCTCCCCATTTTCATCTCCTCAACTCTGCACTAACCTTCCCTACTTTTCCTGCTAACTGGAGCAAGAAGAACGAGCTGAAGCCAACTGGAAGGCCAAGGCACACTGTGCTGAGCACTCACTGTTTGCTCTGCTGACAGCTGAGGAACTAATGGCACTGGGGTACTTGCTGTGCTCACCATGCCCAGAAGCTTTCACTTTCTCACTGTTACCTTTCTACCCAAGAGCAGCAAACTTTGGTGGAAAAAATTAACGCTGCTATTTTATTTTTTATATGCCAAGCAGTGAGGCAAACACTCCTCTTCCAGAGACCACGAGAACCCCGCAGCGCCTGTGTCAGATTAACAACTGAACATTCAACACTGGCATCTTCCAGCTGCAATCACGGCGCTGCAACCGGTGGCATCAAGGATTAGGTTTGCTTTTTTCCCCATTTAGGCAACAACCAGCTGTAATTATGGATGTTAAAGAGGAGAATGTGTAGTGACAGCTCAGCGTGGCCACAAAGGCGGCGCGCAGAGAGCGGGGAGGGCGCGGGCAGCTCGCAGACACTGACCCATGCACGTAGAAGAGTGTGTAAAGCTTCTTGGCATCAGTCATGCAGCTGCGGGTGACTGAGAGCACCCCCTTGGGCCCCACGGTGAGGGGCTCCAGGGCAGGGTTCCCTGACTCCACCAGCTGGGAGAAGAGGCGCTCCACGCTGCGCCGGCAGCCCACGCACGGCACCAGCTGCGACAGCGCGCTCAGCACCTCCCGCGACGTCACCATCATGGCAATGTTCAGGTCCTGCTGCTTCAGCATGCTGTGTCTCTGCAAAAAAAATACCCACAGAAATCAAATCATCCAACGCTTATTCTCTGGTTTATTTCTCCTCTTTGTCGCTTTGTTTCTTTCCTCCTCTCTGTCGCCTCCTTTCAACGCAATTGCTGCTTCAGAAAAACCGTCCCAATTGGGAAATGCTTTTTCTCCACCTCAGCACAGATGTTGTAGGGAAAGGTCTCTCACACACACCAAGTGCAAGTTTTCATCTTCTACTCACACTCGTTTTATCTTTGGCACACGGAAAGGAAATTCACAAACGCTCATTGGCATTTATGGAAATCTCATTTATAACCAGCTTGTTCTGCTCAGACCATGACAATTTAGCAGTATTTTTCCTGGAAGGCTGAATGCCATTTCCCATTACAGTCCTACCAGCTGGAATTAAAGAAAGCACACATTACTACTCAGGGTGAAGCCTTTGACTTCAGTAGTGAATATCCAATGTCTACTATTAATGAGAACATTAATGAGAACACCTTCCAATACTGCTTATGTCAATAAACAATTGTAGATGTATCTCCTGGCCCCTGTGTCACACACATCCAGGCACACGTCCTCACAAAAAGCACACACCCTTCTGGTCCTTCTCACTGCTGAACTTCTGCCTTGGCTTTCAGCAGCACTGGAGTGCCACCAGCAGAGCTGTGCAGAGCAGAGAGTCCCCTCCTCACACCCCAACACACAAACCCACACCTGAGTTCCATCTGCACAGGGAATGCCATGCCACCGGAGTATTTTCTGTATTACTGTCACATCAAACCACTCAAACACTCCTCGTGCACAAAGGACTTGCCACACCTTCTGGGGAAAGGAGGAAAAGACCACACAATACAGCAGAGCTCACATGCAGCTCCTCAGCTCCTTCTATGCAATCTGGAAAGCTGAGGCACCATCAGGTAACATTGAAGGTTTGTGCTCTTAGAGCAAGGCCCATTAAAGCATCTGCCAAGCACTATCACTCTGCAATAACCCTCTTTCCTGTAATTAATTGCAGGAATCACAGCAAAGCAGGAACGAGCTATTTTCACAACCCAGGCACACTTGGCATGCAGCACGTGTCTGCACTGCTGCTGTCAACCCTGAGTGAGGCCATGCAACTGCAGAGCAGCAAGCTCTGCCCCTCTGCACATCCAGTGCCACCATTCTGCAGCTGCTACAGGTGTCACACAGTGCTACAGTTATTTCCCAGAATTTGGCACATCACTTCCTAGGATTAAAGTTTCTGGGGCACCACAAAACCAATTCTCACCACTTATCTATATAATAAAAACCTACAAACTGGCACACAAATTCTACTCTGGTATGGGCACTCATCATAAGAGCCCAACCTCAAGCAATCCACAATTCCACTTGAAAAGGCAGTTCAAAACTGCTCAGGAAAATAAAAACCAAATCTATTTAGAAGCTGTAGCTCCCACTGTAAGTTCTGAGCTCTCAGACACGCAGCAATTGCCTCCTGACAAGACAACGTGCAATAAATGCTGTGGAACCCAGGGCACAACTGATCCCAGTGCACTTTGGTACCAACGTGTGATTGCTCCCAGGTGCTGACGTGTCTGAGGCATTCCAGGAGTCACAACCTCCTGGAGAAGCAAAAACACAAACCTGAGGAAAGCCAAAACCTCACTTCTTAGGAAGCATTATTTACCTGGATGAATTGTTTCAATTGTGTACTGTTATTCTGATGTCCATCGAGGTTCAGCACGTTATCAGGAAATTCCATCACCATCTATACAAGAGAGGAAAAACAATTTAAAGGGGAGCTTTCAGACAAAACAAACAAACAAACAAAAAAAAGCCAAACACAGCATTCGCTGTTTTACTTTCTTGGGGGAAATAAGACTGAAATTATGTTCAATGCTCATTCTTTTCACATAATTACTGGAGCTTGGGAAAGGATAAAAGTAACTGTTTCAGAGAGTGAATATTTCAGCAAAGTAATAAATGCTTCATTAATATAATGTTCTAGAAGTAGTTTATAAATGGCAACTCTTAAATAGCTGTTAGAAAGCAAGAGTTGCTAAATGGACCATCAATATTTATATTATCATCTACATGACTTGAGACCCTGCTTCAGTTCAAAAAAAAAAAACAAAACAACTTCAACACACTGAGATCCAAATGGACCCAACAGCTTAACTCAATTTATAAAGCTCTGAGGAAACAGTCACAACAGTTTAATGACAGAGTCGACTCCTCCAAAGGCTAATTTCAAACCATATTAACCCAACAAGGTACTCCAAGGCATAGTTTGCTTTGTGTGATTGCAGCTGCAACTCTCAAGAGGCTCAAAGCAAAATGTTAAGCCTACAGAACAATGTGATTACTTGTAAGTAATTAATAACATTTCTTATCAAATTACTGAGAAACAAAGAGGGCAATTTCTTGGGAGGAGGCAGAAATTGGGAAAGTAACTTTCAGCCAAAAAACCCAACTGTGCAACCATGGAATAAAATGCAAGCAACTAGAAAAATGTGTAAAGCCTGGCTTGGTTCTCTTCTCTGTCCAATCTGAGAAATAGGGAATCTGTCAATATGAATACTGAAAGTTCACTTTAAAATCTGAGAGACAAAAATAACAACTTTGGTTAACAACCCCAATGCAAATGAACACCAAATTAAACTGACTGACCCCTTTCCCTCCTTGCACCCTCCCTCAGCTGTCTGGTGAAGGCAGAATCCCCTGCTGCCTGCCCAACTGCCACCACGACCTCCAGAGAGCTCACACACTCACTTTTCCAGGCACTCAGCACCACTCCAAAATAAAACACCACTTCTCTGAGAACAGGGCACTGTTTTGCTGTCCCAGGTGCCCCAATCTGAGCACAGCTGCCTCATCTTTGTGCACAGCAGTGCCACTGCCAATCCTAACCCTCAGCTCCTTTTCCAGCTTCCCTCACCCCTGATCCTTCCACACCAGCTTCTGCTGCAGATTTGATGTTTCCTACATCACTAATGTGGTGTTTCTGTGAGCCAGGAGCTACAAGCAAAAGTAAAAGCTCTATCTCCTAATAACAGGGACAAGAGATAAATCTGCCTATTTCTCCCCCCCTCACCTTCATCTCCCACTATCAGACAACACCCTGAGGTATTTTGTACAACAGAGCAAAAGAATCAAAGACTAAATTAATTCATGTGTCTGATGAGATTTTATTAAGTGGTTAAACATCAACCACCATCACACCCTGAACTGGAAAGGAAAAGAAAAAAAAAATCCTGTAATACCACATCAAATGGAATGCCTTCTAGAAACCATAAAAGCTGCTTAAGAAATGAAAAGGGTTCAATATTGAAACCTCCTTTAATTTCTGGCTGAGCCAGAAGGAACAGGGAAGTGTGGTGGTGAAGAATCCACTCAGGGCAGCAGCACCTCCCTGCACCTGAGCTACTACAAAGCAACATTCCCTGAAGAGCACATGGGCCATTCACTCCTAATTTGCAATCACTAATTCACTGATTCCAGATTTAAGGCCCAGATTAACTCTTCCAGCTGACTAACAGGCACGTTGGTCCCACTATTTTTTTTTTTAAATTTGAGTTTTCAAAGAGGTAACAGAAGCCAGTTACTATCAATAACCACCATTATTTTTTAAAGATAGTGCTGCAGATGTAAAATTCTGTTTCAAAGACAGCTGCATGTCTTGTAATAGCTCTCATTAAGTATTTAAAAAATAAATTATAGATGACAGACAAGGAAGCTCAGAGTTCATTCACTTGCTTCTGCAGGTTTTTTTTTAATAAAAGCCTCCAGAAACCACCTAGAAATCCAAATGCTTTGTAACAACAGTAACAGAATGACAATAAAATAAAATGGACACAAGGTAAGATTTCTTCATGGTGAGGATGACTTGCACTTGCATAAATGCCTTTCCTCCAGATGGATATAAAACTGATTTACAGCTAGAGGACCCTTTCAATCATGAGGATTGTGGTGTAAAAAGCAGAAGGGGAGCAACAACACAGGGCAATTATAAAGTTTGGGCCTGGTGTTAAATTCTGGGATGAAACCACAAATGGAATTTTAGGTCTGTTGGAGTCATCCATCTGGTAGAGCTGAATTTTCACTCTCAACCTATTACACACAACAAAAATAACAAGAGTATGGCAAGTCTACACGACACAAATTAATGGGTAATTTTTATAGGGAATCCAGGAAGGGAGAGAAAAAAAAAGAGAGAGAAATCCAAGAGCTTAAAACCACATGGAAAATGAATGGGCAGAATAACTCTCAAGGTGTGGCCAAGACACCAAAAAACTCAAACTTGCACTAAACCCCTGCACAGTGCTGGGTTTTCCAGGTCATCAGCCCCTCTAGGAGAGGCAGATACTGCTTTGGACAACTTTAGGGGAAACTTTGACTAATGCCTGAACACAGTTAACCAGAGAGAAGCCAAAAATAGTGATTGTATTAGGTAAATTAATAATATGCCACCACTCAAATGGATCAAAAATAAAATACAGCAATAGGACTTCCTTCAAATGCAGCAAAATCAGATGGACACCTTCCTTAGCTGATGGGACTCAGGGATTCTTCCATCCTTAACATTAGATTTAAGAATTTAAATCACCCCCATTCTACATCGCTCTAAGTAACAACACTTACTGTCCCACTGTCAAGAGAAATCAAATATGAATCATTAAGGTACCAAATTACACTAAGTGCAATATTATTTTCAACGCGTTTTCACGCTTTAAGAATTAAAAGAGCAGCTAGCTAGTTAGAGATTTTTTTTTTCCATTTGCTCCATGCTCTCCTACAATGCAATTTTTGAACCTTCCTCTAAACTCTCGAGGAGAAGGACCAGAGAACCTCCAAGCTGCATTTAGTTGATTTTTCCACTGAACCTTCTGGAAGCGGCCAAACCACCACGTTTTCCAATCCACAGCAACACCCTGAAATGGGAACTCTCAGATCTGTTACATTTCTGCAGGCTCGATAACCCTGACTCCACGCCAAAGCTTTCCAAAACGCCTTTAGCCTTTTCTTGCCCGTTCAAGAGCAGAACAATCAGCCGGTTTTAAGCCGGGGTTTAACGTTAACATGGCTCCCTTCCTTCCCAGCAGAAAAATGGCTTTGCTCCACCCTTGAGCACCGAGCCACGCTTGTGGCTCCGGCACAAGTTGTGCACAGGCCCCGGCACAGCGATAACTCCCTCGTTATGCGGTTCGCCCGCTTTCAGAGCCGGCCATCAGATAAAAAAAGTTGCCACATTCAGCTCTGTTAACCCCAAGTGTTGCAAAGTCCCAAAGATTAACGCTGCAGGAGCCCGAGGAGGAGCCAGCGAGGCCCGGCAAGGAGGAAAGGCCCGGCCTGGGAATTGCAACACGCGGGAGGCGCGGGCAGAGCGGGACGGGCCCGCGGGGACTCACCGTGAGGGTGTCATCGATGTAGAGGGGGATCTGCCTTTTCTCGAAGGGGAACTCCTCCTCGCCGTCCCGGCACACCGCCACCAGCCGCGCCATCGCTGCTGCTGCTGCCGCTTCCTCCCCGCTCCAGCCTGCGGGCGGCCCCGGCCGGAGGTAAACACCCGCCGCGCTTCCCCGCCACACTTTCACCAGCAGCCGGCACCCAGCCTGCGCTCCCCATCGCCTGATTCACCACGCCGAGCCCGGCCCACCCACCCCGCCGGGAGGCACCCGCGCGGGCCGGCAACGGGCCGGGAATGCGGCAGCACACACGGGCGGAGAGCCGGGCAGGGCGCGGGGGGGAACGGAGAGCCCCGGGGAGAGGGGGAGATGGAGATCCCAGCGGGGAGAAGGAGCCCCGGGCGGGGATGGAGATGGAGGTCTGAGAGGGGAGATGGAGCCCGCGGGGGAAAATGGAGCCGCCACGGGGAGATGGAGCCGCCGCCCCCCGCCCGCCACCGGCCCAGCGCGGCCGCCGGGACCCGCCCAGCCCGGCGCGGCTCTGCGGCTCCTCCGCCGCCCCCGGCCCTCGCGGGGGGAGCCG
>VZUA01097265.1:12679-26772 GCA_013401035.1 Horornis vulcanius | reverse complement strand
TTAGAGCATGGTGCTGATAACACCAGGGATGTGGGTTTAATACCTATGCGGGCCATTCACCNTTTTAATGGGGAAACAGACCTGTTTTTCAGGGAATTTTAGGAAAGCCTGAGTCAAAACAACTGAGACCCCCGAATTAGCTTAGTTGGTTAGAGCATGGTGCTGATAACACCAGGGATGTGGGTTTAATACCTATGCGGGCCATTCACCTAAGAGCTGGATTTGATGATCCTTGTGGGTCCCTTTCAACTCAGAACATTCTGTGATCTGCTTCTTTTTTCTTTCCTCCACTTGAGAGTATGTTGCTTGGGTACCTAGCTCTGTGCTCTGGTAAACATTTAAATGTGAAAATTATATTTCTTGGTTTTCTGCAGACTGTACTACAGCTGCTGCATGATAAAACAGTTGACGCAAATAGAAAAAAAATATGACTGTATTACAGAAGTGCCAGCATGCACTTGCTATCATTAAGCAGAAAGTCTTTCTCTTTACCAGTAGATGAAGCAGGAATTTCGTTCATTACTACAGGAGGAGGACATAGCAACATACAGTGGCATTAAAATGAAATGCAAGTCCCTTCCTGGGAGCCCAGAATACCTTTACTTTAGTAACGAATATTCTGAAGAGGTCACTTTTTCTGCCTCCCAGTTCTGTTAGAATCATTCTACTATAGTATCTGTTTACAAAATAAGGTTTGCACTCCCTTTTAATTCTTAAAAGCAGAGGAAAAACCTGAACTTGGCAAAGCCTTTCGAACTGCTGAATCAAGAACTAGCTGCTTGCAAAAAAGGATTAAAACCTTTTAATCCTTTTGTGTGAAAAAAAAAAAGTTTGTTTAATGTGGTAGGCATGCTGGCAAAATTAATTTTCATGTTTTTTCAAGCACAAGATTTCAGTTTTGTCTGTTTCCTGGTTCTGCATATCTTAGCGGGTTCTTTACACTATGCAATATGCTTTATTAACTTTGAAGTTTTGAAGAAATTTGCAAATAACAAAATGCAGATATGCAAGGAAAAGTAAGTCGCTAGAACCAGGCACAGCTGTTCTGTGCTGCATTAGGCAGTGTGGTGATGCCTTGATTTTAGAGTCCTTTATATGGGGTTTTATTCCCTTGTCCCTTGTACGTATGGTGTGCAAGAGAGGGCCAGCCTGAATTCAGGTGCTGAATTTTGTGTATGATTAAATGAATGTTCTATATGTATGCATTTGAAAGCCCTTAAGTGAATGTTATGTAAATGGTGATAATTGGAGACTGTCTCCCTGCAATCCTTTCTCAAGCTGAATAAGGTCTAAGGCCAAAGGCCCAAATGCTTAATTGTATTAAACACAGAGGCTGAAAAATTTATTAACTCAGAAAGTGTGTATTACCAAGTTAATTGGAAGTGCCTTTAAGCTATTACCAGGTGGAAATTTGACTTCAGGTTTCAGTTTTAAATTAAAGCAGAAAACCATTCTGTGAGGCTGCTGGAAGGTCTGCAGTTAGACCAGCGCTTCTCTGCTCTCCTTTGTTTTTCTACTCTGTGTAATGCTTAGTATAAATGCTGGGAAGTTAAAGCTGAACCAATATATAGTTCTGGCTTCTCCCCAAATACGTAACAGGCTGCACACACAAGCTGTGAGTGCTCTGGGGAAACGTTAAAGCAGAAGGTGGGAAATGAAGGCAACCTTAGGTTCTAGAAGGATGTTTTACTGGGCTGTTTTTCTGCTTTGTTTTTAATCAGTATTCTTCAGTTGTATGCAGGACTGCTTTATGATTCTTGGAATATTTTTCTTTTTTTGGTTACGTGTTATTTCAGGTATTGTAAGCAAGTAAGAATGATGTCATAGTAGAGGGATGGATTTATTTGTCCCCCACCCCCTTCCCATGGACGAGAGTCAGTCAAAGTCCAGGGATTAGCCAGAGTTGGGGATTTTCTTAGTAAGATGTAAAGCAGCTCACACTGATAGCCAGCCAGGCACTTTGAGAAAGACATTGCAATTACAACAGCTTGGGAAAATAATGCAGAAAATTTGCCACCCTGCGTGCAAAATCTGTAGGCCCCCTGCAGATGTGATATGGAGAAAAACCACCTCCCCACTGTGTTAAGGTCTAAGTTGTCTGCATAAAGCTCCACAAATAAATCAGCACCCAGAATGTGCCTTGCACAGCATCCTCGTGTGATGGCTGCCTGAGACAATTCTGGTTCAGTATCGTCAGTTAATTTTAGGCGTTAACTTTGTCAACAATTTCCATGATTCATAAAGAGACAGAATTAGAAATTTACTCAAGTGCAATACTACGATGACATGCTGTTGCTGTAGCTTATTAATATCCAGTTATCGTGGCCTTAACACTTGAGTGAGCTAATGGCTTTTAACCCGTATTGCTGTGGAATAAGCAGGTTTATCCAAACATCAGCATTTAACAGGGAAGGCTGAGTTTCTGCTTGTGTAGGGTTGATTTATGTCTAACTGTCCAGACTGGAGCTAGAAGTACACAGGACACAGAAGGTTTGAAGATGTTTCTTCAAGAAGAAATTTTAAAATACTTGATTTTGACTTAAACTTGTGAGTATAAATCCTGTGTTGGCAAAAGGGAAAACAGGGCTTGAAAATGCCTGTCTGGGCGTGGAAGTTTCTGCTGTGTGTCTGCAGAGACACCTTAGCCCTGTCAAAGGCGTTGCCTTTAGATTGGGCTGATGCTCAGGAAAGAGCCTCTTTGCCAAGATGGTGAAGAAGCAGGAGTTGAAGATTGTCCAAATTTCTGAGCTTAAGTCATTACAAGTGCTTGCATAGGATATGTTTAACCTTAAATGTACCCTGTATTCTTTAGTTAAGCTTACTCCAGATAAACAAAGCACAGTGGGTCTTGCCTGCTGAAAGGAATACTTTGAGTCCTAGTTCAGTGTGTTTTCTCCTGATGTTTAGGGAGAAGCACAGCTTCTGCTGGATGACTGCTTTTGTTATTTTTGTAATGTAATTGTTTTACTGAAAGTTGCAGAGGTCACTGAACATGTTAAAGGATCTACTTCTTGGAATTTCGGATATTAATCATTCACTTTATTTGATTTCATTTTGTACAAACTCAAAAGTTGTCTCTGAGTAACTTCATGGAAGTCAGGAGAAGGCAGCAAGGAGAAATGCAGCTTGCTCTGAGATAATGGTTGTAGATTTGATTATCATGGACATTCACACTTGAAGCTGGAAAACCCAACCACTAAAATTGGATTGAAATAGCAGAATCATTTGTCCTAGCTGTTGGGAATCTCTTAAGCATTAAAACGTAATAAAATAAGATCATAAAAAAAGAGGAAATATGCAGGTTACATGAGGTAACCTGTAATTCAGATTGATCTGAGGAATATGTTGAATTTGGAGTGCCATTTTCTGTGGTTGGGGTGCTGTTAAGTGTTTTTTTTTAAGTGGATGGGAGAAAGGGTTATGATCCATACCCTGGATAAAAAGAAAATCATGTAAGTATCTGAGCATACAACACCCCACCATATACATTTGCATATATTTAATAAGTACTTTGCACCAAACAATAAAGGACAAAAGTTTCATTTACAAAATGCTATCATCTTAGTGAAATAAAACCAAAGTAGGAGAAATAAGGAATGAATTAGTATTGTGCTCACTGAGACCTACAGAGGCTTTACTAAGCTGTTGTTAAAGAAATGTTATTACAAGGCTCAAACAGGCTCTTCCTACGTATAAATTTTCCAAGAATAAAATGTACAAGTTTGAAAAAATGTATTTTGCTGAACAGTATTCCTGCTAATCACAAAGGGGCAGGAACTACATTTAAACAATGGTGGGTGTATTGCAAGGAGAGCATAAGGATACTAAACATAAGGATAGCTGGAGGGGCCACTGACTTATCCCCTGCCCTGCAATGGATGCTTAGAAGAAGAATCACTGATTAGCTTTCTCCGGAGTATCTTTCCAGTAGGCATCCCTCCATGCATATTGGATATATCAATTCTCCAGGATCAAAAAGGAAACTGAGAAACTGAGAAATACTTTAGTTGTATATAAAAGCATGGGCCACCTTCTGTCTTCTAGACCACTTTATTTCCACTTCAAATCCGTCATGAACATGAGAAAGTCTGTGTCATTGTTGGTTTCTTTCCAGTGTTATAACTGAGCCACATCATCGTTTTTTGCATATTTGTCCTGACAGCAGCCATGTGAGAACAGCAGGTTAGTTTTACAAAGGAAGGTGAGGCACAGTTGTGCCTTTGTGTATGTGACAGGGAAGGTTAAAGGCAGGGATTTAAACCTGCATTTCACAATTCCCAGGCTCAGGAACTGATTTCATTGTGATCTGTTCAATCCGGTGTCAAGAATCTCTTATTATTCATTTAGCCCAGGCACCTAAATAAGATTGCCCTTGCCTATTGTATGTTCTTATCCAGTTCATCTTATATTGCAACTGTAATTTTTTTGTTCACAGAGGAGTCTACTTCCAATCTTAATTTAGCTCAAGTTGTAAAAGCTTTTGGCTAAAAATACAAGCTTCCCTCTCCTACAACACAAAGTCTTATTTTTGGCTGCCCATCTATTTAGAGTAGTGAGAACTTGTACCATGAGGACAGAGATTTTTTTCTTTAAAATCTCTCATAGCAGGTGGGTGTTCATAGAACACTTAATTGCAGATATGTTCAATAATACATTTTTCCTCAAACCTGTGTGTGACCCTTTAGAAAAACAGCATCCACAAGAACAGAAGGAACGTTATGTTGCCAGTCCTTGAATTAAAATTTTTGGATGAGGAATATTTGATGTGGGTGCTAAATACTGAAAATGCATCAGGATTCTATTTAATTCTCCCATTTATTTTAAGAAAATGATGGGTCTTTGAAAATAAAACAAGTTAACATTTGTATATATTATGTATATTTGTATTGGCATATATTATGTTTCAGCCACTTAAAATTTTTGGCTCTTACAGAATTACAAGGAAACGTATTTTATGTGACAATTGTGTGCTTTCTGCTTATCAAAATGCAAGCATCTGTGCTAAATACCCAGGACCCAGCATTATTTTTCAAGGATCTGGCTAGTATTCAAGTCAGGTAATGCAGATCATATGTTACTCCTCAAAGACCATGGTTCGTATAAAAGGCACCATGCCAAGTTAGAGGGAGGCTACACCTCAGTCCTCAGCCTTGAAGGAAATCTGACAAAAGATACTTTTCTCCCTGGGAAAGTCCTTTGGGTTCGCTAATAAGCTGCACAGTCTAAAACCAGGGCATGCGATGAAGTGATTGAACTTACCTGGTAAAGAAAGGAAAACCTGGAAAAGGGAACTGAAATTTTACTTTTCTGCTACAGATGTTTGGTAGGGCAGAATTTAAAACAGTGCTGAGATGGTTTTCTGATTTATAAGAATTGTTTCACAACAAATTTTTCAGAATAGCAGGGAGCAACAGTGATTTTATATATAACATATGGGTGAGAGAGGCATCTTCATGGCTGTGCCTGGCACTGAGGTGCCCTGCAGGACAGGTGTTAGTGGCTCTCCAGGAAACCTGAGGTTCTGTCTTTGAGGGCTTTAGGTTCCCCTCCCAAACACATCACACTTCGTTTTGCAGGGAAGGGCAGACAACAGCCATATTGGTTAGAGCATACCTGACTATCTCTGGCTTTCTTTGCATGTTCTTGCTGACCTTTTAAAATATAATTCAAATCAGCTTTTGTTTTGAATGTGTCACACACCCAGCTCAGGACACTGCATGAGTTTTGTGCTATTTTTCCTGGTAATTCAGTAGAGTGGCATGTGCCTAAATCTCTGCAAGCATCTTGTGCATGCCATGAGGCTCTCCTTGAGATTCACTTTATAGGATTATCCACAAATCTGTGCTTGCTCGGCAAGTGGCTTTTTTAACGCTATCAAATGTGAAAGGAAAGTCCTCTTCTTCTGAAATGTTGCTTTTTGGTTTTATTTTAATTTCTCAATGGAGAGCATGTCTGAGCAAGTTGTTATTTTTCTGCCCCAAGCCAAATAAGATGAAGCCAGTTTCTTACAAGAGAAAGAAATACTCTATTTTTTACAGTCTTCCTCCTCAGAACTGTGTTGTTCCCATAAGCTTTCCAGAATAATTTCATTTTGAGCAAAGACCAAACAGGGAGAATTTCAGCCAAGAAGGTGGAAGTTTTCCTGTTCTCCTGCCTGAAGCTTATGAATGAATATAAATGAGAGCAGTGACTTCTACTCCTGGAGTAATAGGATCTCGATTTTGAAGTGAGGAGCAAGAATTAGATCAGAGGGGTTGGCCTGAATGTGCTCCAGGGATCTGTCACCGAGCAGAGGCTAGGGAGAGAAAGACTGGAGTAGTTTGGACTTAGGGGATCTGTGCCAGTCTGGAGCTGTTACTCCATGTGATGGAGTAAGCGAAGGTGGGTGTGATGGGCACCCAGCCATCCAGCACCTCTCCCTGCTGTCATCCACGACTTGCTCGGGAGGTTCTCTCAAGCTGCTATATCAGAGATTTGTCTTTGAAATATAATAGTTCTTCTTCCTTTCCCCCCACCTCCTAAGCTTTCAACAGAAAAAATCTTTGGTCCACAGGTTATCAGGAAAAGGACAGGTTTTCACTGCAAAAGACACTTCAGTTCCTTGTATTTATATATAACATGTTTGAGCAACAAACAGTTACAGTAAGATTTCCTACATGCATAATCTTCTATGGACACTCTGGTCATTTTGAATTTAAGGAGGGGAAAAAGACAACATGTAAGTTACTTCTGTATTTTCGGTACATCCTTATTTTTTCTAACTGTGTTTCTAGGGCTACCCTAAGGGTGCAAATGCTCAAAATGGGCCAAAAAAGACAGCTTGTATCATGATCTGGCCCTATTCCCAGTGTTGCCCCTTGGAGATAACTAGTGATAGTCTCATGGCAGCTTCCTCTGGGCAGTAGAGTTATGGACATGTTCGTTGGAGGGGAGATGTGGAGGTTGTCTAGTTCATTTACCATGTATTTTTCACAGACACCAAGAGTTTAGTGGGTTCTCTGTTGCACTTGTGTTATCTCTCACTGAGATAAGTTTTGGGATTTGCTGTAACAGTTACCAATCAGTATAAAAATATGTATGCTCATGCTCGACTCTATTGTCCTGGGGCCAGGAATCAGGATTATAGGTTTGCTTAATTAGTACTTTCTTTCCATTTCAAAACTTCAGGGCATAGAAATGTTTAAAATGTCTTTGTAGAAATACCCTTTCTCAGACTGAGAATTTGGTTTATATACAGGTGTACTTCTGTGACCAGTCTCGGGGGATTTAGATGCTTTCCAGAAATCAGTGTTGCTCAATTAAATGGACAGGGGAAAAAGATTCATTGCAACAATGTAAAATCAAGGCAGCAGGTTTTTTAGGTTTTACTGCAGGTGAACGTTCAGTTTCCTTTTATTCTGGATTTAATGGTATTGATTTTTTTTAAGTGTACAAAAGTAAAGTAAGTCCTCAGTGTGTGTGCCGGGGAGTAAGTATATAAGTCAGAGATCTAATTGCATTGTATTCTTCAAGGACAAAAGTTTTTGGATTCTGCTGTATTTGCCATTTGAAAAAAAAAATTACACTATTTTACTAAGATCACAGAGTAAATAACAGAAAATCAGAAACCAAGTCAGCTGTTGAAGTGCAATACAAGACATCAGCTCAGCACACTGCATAGCAAAACAGTCAATCACAATGCCATCACTAGCATCCTGAATGGTAAATTAACATTTCTCTGGAATAGATGAGAGGTGAATAAACAGAGATATATGTAAATACAAACTAAGTAGAAATAGACATGATTATAGATGAGTAAATATGTGGAATCAGCATCAGTTAAGCAAGCAGACTTAATAATTGCTTGCTGTTCATGTCAGGACAATGTGCCAAAGCCTTTAGACAGCAGCCATCATGTCTTCAAAGGCATTTTCTGGGTTTTGAGCACAGTCCTGGGGCTCTCTTCACCAAGGATGGCAAAATTCAGTACACTTTTGTGAGGAATTTCTGTGGTGAGGCCAGGTCTGTGATACTCCCTCACAGAAGCTTGTTGAGGACAGAAAATGTGTATCCATTTCTGCGCGGGCAGCGCTGACCTTGGCAGATCCACCATCCGCCAAGGCCCTTTGGAAATCAGGCTGAGCAAGCATCAGTAGCCAAGGTCCAGCTCTGCACTGTAGTGTCTCAGCTGTGACCTCCAGAGGGGCCGGGGCTGGGGCTGGCACGTCCCCACGTGGGTGCTTGGTGGCTCCCCAGCACACAAGCCCAGCCCATGCTGAGCGTTGGATGCTGCAGGTTTTGAAGGGTTCTGCTGTCCTGCTGTCTCCACAGGGACTGACCACCAGCCCCCTCTGCTCAGTGTGGCCTCAGGTGCTGGGTGGGTCTCCAGGTGGTGACAACTGGTCTCACCTTGTCCCTTACTCTAAAGCCAGTGGGTTGACCTCAGCCAGCTGCAGACCTGGCTGCGGGCTGCCAGGAAATACCTGCTTCACTGCAGTGTCTCCATGGGCTGTAGGGCAATATCTGCTCAGGCACCTGGAGCTCCTCATGCCCCTCTGGCTGGGTGCTCACAGGGCTGTTTCTCACACTTCTTACCTCAACACCTATGAGGTGTTTGGCCCTTTCTTAACCTACTACCATAGAGGCACTGCCGTGACAAGCCTGGCTGTGCCATGCTGTGGGGCCGTGGTGTGGCTGCTGTATCCAGCACAGGGCAGCTCTGATCTTTATTCACTAAGACCAACTTGCAGGATATCCCAACACCCCTCAAAGATAGTGGTGCCATGTGAGAAAAGCAAACATCCTGGGCCTTTGGCAGTCTCTCTGGCCTGGGGCACGTGCACTGGGGCAAGGCAGAGCCTGGTCTCCGGGCTTTGTCAAAAGCAGGGAGGATTGAAGTAGTTCACTTGGTTGAGTGGCTGTGTGTGTTGTCACGCCATGCCACACTGCCAGAACCAGGGTTCAGCATAAACAGTTAGTGTGGGCTAAACCAGCAGGTGGAACTAGGGTTGAGGATGTGCCACAGTTTCAGCCAAGTCTCCAAGGACTGCAGTTCAGGGGTGAAATAGTGCACCACAGTTGCTGAGAGAGAGGCGCAGTCTCCTGAGCTCTGCCTGATCCTGCCCTGAGCCACTGCTTTCCACGCCCTGCTTGGACAAGAAGATAAAAGCGTCTTTCTGCCAGATTAGGAGACCAAATCTGTTCCACAGAGGTTTTGATGTCCCTGGAGCTCCTTGTAGGGGTTCAGGTGCCAATGTCTGGAGGCTGTGAAGGGTGTGAGGAGCAGAGCAATGCTCCTGCCCTCTTCAGTAGCTGCCACTGCCTGTCTGGCTCAGCTGTAACTGCAACCGCACCCATGGAATTCAAATCTCTCATATGTTAGAAAAATTCATTTAAAGGCTGTCTTCTTTTGGGATTGCTGAATTTGTATCCTTCCTAGATCAGGAAAATTCAGCCCTCAGTTTGTCTAAAGTTCAAGCACCTGGGCTGGCAGATGTCTTGCCCCTCTCCCTCAAGGACACACTCGTGGATATGTCTAGAATGTGAAGGCGTGAAACCACCAGCAGCTCTGCTGGGGTCATAGGCTTGTTATCTTGGGGTTGAACAGGTTTCTTCTTTTACTCAGACTCCTTTCTACATGCCAGCAGCTGTCTCTGACCTGTTTATAGGTCAGGTTCATCTTTGAGGTGGTTGATCAGAATTGTATTTGAAACATGGCTGTAGTGTGACCAGTGCGTGGAATGGCATCATAAGTGAACTCTGTTAACTCTCCCTGTGGAGTTAAATGTTTCAGGGCTTTATAGAAATATGGGATCATCAAATGCTTCTCACGAGGACTAAGCAGTGTTTCAAGATGATCCTCGGATCATGTAGTACAAAATTTTCCCATGCAGCATGTTCAGAAGAAAAATACAACTATTCAACCTTGATGCATAGTTTAATCCATCTGAATCTGTTATGTAAATCTTGAAGACACAGCTCCATTTTCATGAGATTTTTAATTCATCATTGAAATGTTATATGATAATTTTTTTATTTTTTCATTTTTGCTGAGTCTTTCATGCCTGAATGCCACTTTGGTTTCTTTGCTGACTTTCAGTTCTAGTGATTAGTTTCTTAACAAGCATAGGCTAGCCTGTGCAGGTTTCCAAATACTTAAACTGTAGGATTTTTATGTCAGTCCCCATTTAGAATGAAACTAAAGGTTATTTGTATACTTAAAACTGTATCTGTTATTTTTTATGGATGTGTTAACAGCTTTCAGTAAAACTAATATCAAGGTATGGTGAATTTCATAAGTTTGGTGTGTCAGGTGTTCTGTAATTTCCAGTGCTATGACCATGGTATAAATCTGCAAAAATCAATTTATTAAAAAATAAACCGTAAAAGTGGTTCCAAATTGTCATATACTTGAATGAATGCCCTGGGGGCAGGGGGGAGCCTTCTATTGCCCTCATTTATAGGCAAGCCAGATGGACTTTATTCATTTTAGGAGAAAAAGGTGCTCAAGCAGAAACTGTCCTTGTCATGTTGCAGTCTGCGCTGAATTTGTGTGGCTGAGGCCATTCAGCCTGGGTTTGTAGTAAGAGCACAAGTTATCTTTTAATTTAGATTAACATGACACATTCCATGCTTATCTGATGTTATGTCCTCATGGGGGTGATTTGGTTATTTTTCCAGGCAAGCCGACGTTTATGAAGGCTCCTGAAGATCAGATTGGGATTTCTGGAGGAGTGGCCTCTTTTGTGTGTCAGGCAACGGGAGAGCCCAAACCTCGTATCACGTGNAAAACCCCCCACAAAAAAACCAACAAAAAAACCACCCAAAAATCTGGTAATCAGTCGAATCTTCACAGGTCTTAATTGCACAATAATCATCACTGCAACCTGGGTATGTCTTTGCCACCACAATACAGAGTGTAAAGCTTTAGGGTAAAGCAAGTTTCCTTCCCTGCAGCAATGCAATCTGTAGAGCAGGTGGTGTCCTTTGAGCATGATGCTGGAAACACACCAATGGGACATCCTTTTTCAAATGGGAGACTGGGGCTTACAGAGAATTGGATAGCAGATAAGAGCTGGATCTAGCAGTATTTTTCTGGTTTTATAAGGCAGCTCTTTCACCTACAATCCCCAGTGGAATTCAAAAGTGAGATGCCAAAACACTATTGGAAATCTTTCTAAGTGATGGCTACTGCCATCCCTCCCACAAAGGTACTTGGAAGGGGAATGGTGAAGAGTTAATTGACATCCCTGTGAGCTAAAGTAGGAGAGAAAGGAAGGGAGAAGAGCAGGTATCAGAAACGTCTTTGAAAAAGGGTCCAATTTGGTTTATAATTTACATAACAAGTATATTTTCACTGACTTTCTCCACCTTTTTCTCCACTTTCCTGTTTTGGTGTTGGGCTCCCTTCTCTAAAACTGCCCTTGCAAATGTGACCCTTCTGCAATTCTGCTGCCTTTCCTCTAATCCCCTGTCTTTGATGTTTTTGCTTTCCTGACTGGAGCACAAGATGACTTTGCTGCCCAGAATGGATTGATTCAAGTCACCAATTTTAATCATGATTTCGTATGTGAGCAGAAAACCTTGATTAAAGTAATCAATTTTAATCTTGTTTTACATTGTTATTTTTCCCTGGTAAAGGTTTTGTTGTATAGTAACTATTTAAACATTCTAATTTGTAAGTAGATACAGCCTTTATAGTGAATTTGGTGCTTGTTGTAGCTGGCCGGAAGGCTATGCCATATTATATGCATTTATATGAGCAATTTCACCTTTGTTCACATCAGTTTGGATGCATAACTTGTGTCAGGAGATGGTAATTTTTTTTCCCTAAGTAACTATTAATTTTACTTCATTATTAGTCTTAATTAGGGAAAATTCAGAAGTCAGTGTAAATGAAGAAAAAAGCAAATTTGATGTAGACATGCTAAGTTGTGACACAGAAGAGGTATCCATCATTAGCAAATTAACAACATTTTGGTCTCAGTGTCTGTCTGGCCCTTAGTAGTTGTAGCTCTGTTCCTATCATGCAGTGTTTGTTCAAAGGATGGTGAGGCCAAAGGAGCTTTTCTGCTGTTTCATCTCTTAGCTTTTTAGTCCTTATCACTGAAGTGAATTAATCTCTGTAGCTGACTTTGTCTTGTTTTAAAAATTAGCAGTAGCTCTGTCCTTTGTAAAGATTTAGTATATTGTCACAGTTTCATGTTTAATTTAAAAACTAGTATTTTTTAAAAATTAATTCTTTTAAGTGTATTATGGTGACATTCTTATTTCTCTTTCTTTACCTGACTGTATTAGGGTTTTCTTATTGAAGCAGAAGGGCTGTTTCTTCCAGCATGAAGAGTAACAGATTTTTTAGTGGTCTTGGTTACTTTTTGATTTCATCCTATTTCTCCTGTCACTGCAGAGTCTTGTGAGGCATTGTTTTCCTCCTTCCTGCTCTCTCTCTTTTGATCTTTACACTGTGGGGAGTGCTCCTAAACAGGCCCTTAAAAACGGGGTGAAAGTTTTGCATTGGGGTTGCAGTCCTAGGTTGACATCTGTGTCTGGAATGAAGGATCCCTTTAAGTCTTTTCATCTCCCCTTTAGTTCCCAAGGGACAGGAATGGGTGGTATCTGCCTTTCTCTCATGCTGTCACTGTCTGTAAATCAGGTAGTATTTCCAACTTTGGCTGTACTCTGTAATAGGAGAAGGTTGAATTTGGCATTAATAGTGGCTTGAGGCTGTGCCTTCACAGTCTTTCTCTTACAAAATAGTGATCCAGCTACAAAATAATAAATACCTTTTTCTTCCATATATAAGTCAGAGTAATGCATTTTGCAGCTTAGCAGGATGGATGGAAAGGCAATGATTTATTAAAGACTTAATTTATTATGCTGGAGAAGGAAGTGTAATTACATCATTGTTGATTATACCAGAGTTGCAAAGTACCCAGTGCTGAGGGACATTAAAACCCCTCACTCTGCTGGAGTTAGCATGTGCTGTAGGTGCTCCAGGTTTTATTCAAGTTTTGTTTCTGTTTCCCTGGCAATCCCACAGGAGTATATCATTCTCCTCTTCCATCAAGGTGAAAGTTGGCACTAAATTGTTATCAGTGATTAGTAAAATCATTAGTGCAAATATGGCTCAGATGTTTTAAATCATCAGATTCACATCTTTATTACCAGGTTGATAATTTGTCAACCTTAATTGATCCATAAAGAACCTCATTGGATCTTCATTTGTTCTGGCCTCCTCAGAGGACAAATACATTCTTGACACTGAAATTTTTGTGCTACTGGATTTGAAACACTTAACTTATGGCATGGTATTTTACAGCTTACAGGGCTCTTTTTGTTTTGATTTTTGTTCTTCAACCCCTAGATTGTTTTGACTTTCAGTGTTTGCTGCAGAAGATACCAGTAATGAAGTGCTTTCTTTTCATTTTTCAAAGGTTATCGAGTTTGATGATGGATCAGGATCAGTTCTGCGGATACAGCCCCTGCGTGTTCATCGAGATGAAGCTATCTATGAGTGCACAGCCACCAATAGTGTGGGGGAGATAAACACGAGTGCCAAGTTAACAGTCTTAGAAGGTAAGGGGCAAATTTTTGCATGCCTTAAGTGGCTGGAGATGTGACTTTGGCAGCTACACGTTGATGTGCTGCATTTAAATGGCCTGGTGATATTCTAGCTCGATTTGGTAAAGCTGTGTCTTTCCTGCAGCAGTTGCTATAATTTCTCCTATAACAGAACATCATATTTTTGAGATAATCATGGAAAGATTGCAGATTCTGAACTGTCTTTAGAGTGTTTTTGTTGTCTGATTGAGAGGTGTCATTTCTGACTTGGAGGGCCATCCACAGAGACATTTGTATACTTTCCTCATCTATTTGCTTTCATATAATACCCATCTTCAGGGTATCCAAGTATTGTATCTGACAATCAGAAACTTAATCTATGTTGCTGCATCTTCTGGATTAAATCAGCACATAGATTTTTCCAGTTACTCTTCAGGTTTTTAATTTGATGTGAAATTTAGTTGTGTTTATTTTTCACTGTACTTTTAATTCTATCTTTTCTGTTAAAGAATAGATTTTCCTCCTTGTCTGCTATACAAGCAGGTTTTATTTTG
>VZUA01097252.1:292-14585 GCA_013401035.1 Horornis vulcanius | reverse complement strand
AACAGGCATAGTTCAGGGACAGGGATGTGGAATAAAACCAGCCACAATTTCTTGACAATCTTTTTCCAGTGAAATGGTGTGCACTACTTCAAACTATTGCTGTACCAATTAATGTGTTTTATAAAACATTCTGACATACTCTGAGAATCTGGAAGTCAGAGGGGTTATAGATAACTCATATTAAAACATTTTGCAGATGTTGCTGACAAAATTAATTTTTTTTTTTTTTTCCCATTTAGGGGAAAACATTAGGCTACCAAGTTGCTTTCAACTCCTTACAGGAACAAATCTAAAAAAAACCCCTCTCTAAAATAATTTGCCTCTAGTGACTGCCTGTAGGACAGGGAAAGGTAGTAAAGTGGGGTATTTTGCTGTAAAAACATTTTCCTACTTGAGACAGCTGATGAAAATCTCTCAGGTATACATGCAATAAAAATTCTCTTTGCTTCTTTTCATCACTGCTTTGTTTTCCTCCTAATTTCTCCCAGTTGAAGGTGTGATTTTTTTGTTAGCCACCTGCACAACATAATAAACTCAGAGCACAACAATACTTAGAAGCTAATTGAAAAAAATCTATTCTGGGGTTGTAAAGCACTCAGAATCTCTTAATGACACCACAGTCTATCCAAACCATTTCACTATTAAGCTTTGCCAAAGTCTTGATGAACTATTCTTACCAAACAGCCCTGACACTTCTGCATCATCCAGAAATCTTATTTTCAGCTTGCAGCTGTGTGTTCCTAACTTTGAAGTCTGGTTGACTCTGACTTGCAGTTTTCACAATGAAGACAGATATTACAGGAAGCACAAGCAGCCAATTCTCTAATTTTTATTCACAGCAAGCCATTTCTGGAGTCCCTCACTTTGCACCACTCCTTCCTCCCCAGTTCACCACCAAAGCCAGGCACTACACCAGCTTGTTTCACACTGAAAGAAACAAAGCAGCAAAAAATACTTTGTGAAAGACACAACTTTCTTTAGATGATTTTTCAGAATTAAAAGCAGGCTCAGAATGGACTCTCATTAAATCTGGAAGCTGCTGCTGGATGGGGTCTGTGACAATGAGAGGCTGCCAGGGACAGCCCAGCTCCTTCACTCTCAGAGGGAAGCAGTGCCTGCTCTTTTGTTCCCAAACCAATTTCATAAATTTCTTCTGTGGCAACTATTTCCTGTGCTTATTTCTGAACTGATATTAAAGGACAGTTTTATGGCATGCATGAATAGAACATAACTTTGGGAAGGGCATCACAGGGTCCAAGAACTCAGACACTCAGGGAAGCAAACCCCTGGAAGTGAGGAGCTCTNAAACACTTCTTCAGCACAGGTATGCCTACTTTTTTAGAAAATGCAATGTTAACAGAAATGAAATGTGTTTGTAGATGCTTTAATTAGACCATATTTTTTCCCTGAGAATTTCATTTCCTTGAAGGCTTCTGTTCTATGTAGTTATATTCTGCAGACCATTAAAATTTCTAGCAGTTAAGGTGGATTATGATCTTCTATTCTTAGAATGACTGGAGTAAATGTACTCCTTGCCATCTTCTCTTAACCTGAATTATGGCAAGTACTTATTTTTGTTCTGGGGTCACTGCTCATCCATTGGTTGCATCACCTCACCCCTGTCATTTATATGGAATCAAACAGATAAGTAACAAGTGTATATTTAGTTAAGACATTAATAAAAACTTCATCTCCTATAGATAAGCAACTGATCCTGCACCTCAGTTTCTTGTAGTGAGGGGTGTCAGTCTTTCAGCTCTCTCAGCTTCTATTTCCTCCTTTCCTTAAAAACCAAACCCACCAAGCTGCCTTCAGAACAAATAGAGAAGAGCTGAGCTACTGTGATGCTGCAACCAGGCTTGCCCCGGATTTTTAAGTCTTGAAGTATTGCTAAGCATTAAGATTTTGCTTTGTCAGTCCTTTCTTCATTCCAGTGTACATTTTAGTTTTATCCTATGTTCTCAGTACCCTTTACATACAGTAGTTTGTGTTTTTTCTTAACACCTTCAATGAGATAAACAGCATTTGTTTTGTAAGACCCCTCTCACCTTCACTGAATGGCACTTACAGTTCACTACTGCTTTTGTCCTGTAATGCCCACAAACCATTCTGAGGCACAAACCTATTTGCTGTCACATTCTGTGCCCGCATTTAAAATGTGCAGAATTTTGTTTATTTTGTTTCCTAAGTNGCAAGCACCAAAAGTAGAGTTCAGTGTTTTTGAAAAGAATAAAAAAGTATCAAAGGGACCTAGTGCCCAGATTACAATACAGCTTTTCCATTACAAATTAAATTTCTTGGAGAGGAATAGGGACAGTGTTATTTTAACACAGGTTGCTTGTACGTCTTCCTTAGAGATTTTAGCAGTGTGTTATTTCTCTGCTTAGATCAGTTTCCTTTGACAAACTACCATAAAGTTGAATTTATAGGATAATTCAGTCCAATTGTTTTGTTTTTTGTTCAGTAGTCATTAAAGTAAACACACTTGCAGGCTTTATTTTAATGTGAGAAGAATTTATGCGTATTTTGTTAAATTAAAAGCTTGATTTGTCACTGTCTTCTAACGCTTATTTTCTACTTTAGTTTTTATTTTCTTGAAATTCAAATACATAGTAGAGGGACTCATTTTGTGTTGTGGTGGTTTTTTTCTTCTGTGGAAGAGCTACTATAGAAAAACACTGAGGATATCTAAGCTGTATTGTAACCTCATGTCAATAACTAAAATTTATTTTTAAATATGGAGTTTTCTATAGTTCCAGTGGGCAGAATGATGTTATGGTGCCTAGGAACAGTAACATGCATTATTTTCACTGAAGCTTCTTTGTCATCTCTTTGTCTGCTCTTTCAGCTTTGGGGTGGGGTCGTTCTGGAGTTCTTGTTTAGCTGCAGGATTTGATTTGCAAAGGCTTGGAATCGTTTTCCAATTTCCTTTTTTAGGTCATGGATGAAGATGTTGACAGAAACCAGTACCTAGGGAATGTCTCTGACTTGGCCTCACCCTGCACAGTGGTGGTTAAGCATTGTTATTTGCTTTCTGGATTAGCACTCAGTCCAGAAATGGCTGTTCCCTCCAGTCTAGTGGAGCTTTTCTTTTTCTAATAATCTTTGGATTTGCAGCTGTGCTATGTTCATGGAATCCCTTCACTCACATGCTGTTAGACATTGCCATGGAGTTTTCAGGACTAGCAGGATTTCCCCTCACAGAAACCATCCTATGCTTTCATAATAAACTGTTTATGAATTTGCTCAGTTATTTTATTTTATCATAGATGTTATTTTGCTAGAGATGAAATTCAAACTTGCCAGGCTGTCTGAATTCCTTGTAGACCTTTCATACTTCTGAAATGGGGTTTCTTGGCAAAAGATCAGTCTTTTAGCAGGGTCACTGTGATGACAGTTTGTATAGCAAGGGAAAAACCCCACAAAATATATGGTATTACATTGAAAAAGCAATAAATCTTAGCTTCTTTGGAAGGGGCAGTGAGTTGTGTATTTCCTGGATTTTCAGATTTCAGTGATGATGAACTCAAACTTTATATGCCTCCTCACTGGACTTTGTCCCTTGAGCTGACTCTTAAACTAGTCATCTCTGTGGGTAGTTTTTGTTTTTTTTTTTTGTTCTGCAGACTATTTGGAGGAAAAGAGGATAACGTGGAAGTCCAGTGTGAATGTCAATCCTTTTTGAGATTACTCTGAAAAGAATTTATGAGAAATTCCTCATTAGAATACAGAAATCCAGAAGAATCTGTATTTCCCTATAGATTTGTTTTACTGCTCTTGAAAGTTTGTCAAAAAGTTTTTTTGTTTGTTACCCTTTTTCATATTTTTCTCATCATTTCAGGAAAGTACAAAATTTTTCATATTTGTCTCCCTTGTTAATTACAAATAAACAAACAAAAAAACAGGGAAACCCCCAAACAAACAAAAACCAAACCGAATCCCCCAAGCCCCTCAGTATTTCTCCTTAAAAGAAGTTCTGTAGTGTCTGTACAGGAGGCACAGGAAGCTTATTTAGGATTACATTCTTTCCCAGTCTATTCCCTTTGAGCTCTCTCCCTGGGGAGGCTTAGCCTCAGGCATTTATGACACTGATACTGTGCTATGTGACATAGGGGAATTTCCCCCCCTAACATTAATCCAGCTCTTAGGATACAGGAGCCTGGAGTTTGCAGCAGTGCCTCATCCCTTGGCAGTTCTGGAGTTCACTTTTGTACTGGAAACTTCCAGGTGTAGGTCTGTACAAAACCTCTGGAGTTGCACTTTCCGTGCAGTTTGGGCAGCCCCCAGCCTTCCTCTGGGTGATGTGGTTCAATCTGTTGAAATCAAATACTTCTTTCGTCATTGTGCTCTTAGTAATTCTTTGGTGCAGAAATGTTTTAATATATTGAATGGTGATCTATGTTCTCATGCTTCCATCACACAAAATCTGTTGAAGTATCTGGAAGCTGGCCAAAATTGCTTTGCAGTAGCCTTGTAATGAAAAGGGGAAATAAGGTGGAATTTCTGTATTAAAATATATCAAGTATAATTTTTTTTTATAAGTAGATTTTTTCCTAGCTTTTACAAAGTGTATTTCATTATTTTATGTGTAGATTTGGCAGAAGATGTTTAAAAGTTTCCAAGTATGATAAGCAGTTACATATTCCTGAAACAGAACCATACCTGTGGATATGACCAGGCTGTGTTCACTGGCCATACTCAAGTGCAGTCTCAGAAGCCTTCAGCTACATTTGCTGTCAGTAGCATCTGTGCAGCTTAGAAACAACTTTAAAAAAAAAAAAAAATTCACAGAACATAGTTGAGTTTTGCCCTGGTATTGGTGAAATGAAAAACCAGCCCCTGGAAGTCTTTTTATTCAAACTGAACACTCATAGAATATTGAGCATGTAATTAAGTTCTACACTTGTGTCAGTTGTCTGGATTTCAGTGTGTTCAGGCAAGATCTCACCTGCTGATGTCATCCACGTACCCAAACAAAAAGATTTTGTTGGACTTTTCTGATCTCGTCTCTTGACGGAAAGGCAGACATCAAGTTCTTTCATGATGCACAATGGTCTAAATGGGAAGAAGTAATACTTGGATATTTCACTATAAACAAAGCCCTTAAAGCATTTTCTCAGGAGTGGTGCACAATCTGTAAGTGCTGATCCTATTGATCTCTACTAGTGAGCCTTCAAAACCACAGAAAGAAGTTATATGCCTCCTAAATGTTATTTTGTTTCGGATCTTACAGTTAGCTTCAAAAAATCTGAGCTTTTCATCACAGATAATTTTAAAAGGGCTCTTTGGTTCAAGTGCCCATTGAAGTCACGGTGAATTTTATTGGTCTGTACTGTGAGGAAGGCTTGCAGGTCAAACATTTAGTTGAAGCTTAGCTGGTCTTGACATTTCTGCTATATTGCACAGAGGCACACTGAGTTTGAAAAGCAAACAGTGCTGGGGCTGCACTGAACCATGTTCTTTTGTGTTCTATAACATACAAACCTGGAACTCCACAAGAACCTCAGCCTGTGGTCCCTATTCTACTTTAGAACTTTAAAAACTGCAGAAGCCCTTCAATTCAGGGTTTGGTTTTGTTTGTGGTTTGTTTTTTTTTTTCTAATGGGAGATGCAGGAAAGAAAGACTTGCTGTCTCTGGAACTGCTTCTCCTGCTTTGTAAAAGCTTGCAGAGCTGTTGATCGTGACATTTGAACACAGAATTATTAGGCAATTATCTCAGTAATAGCCTTAGTGAATATAATGGGGTTTTCCTTTTATAAATGGAAATTTCTCTGTAGATGTGAGTGAAGTAAGAACGTTCAAAGCAGGAGTAGGATAATGATGATCTTTCATTTCTTATCTATTCCCATCTCCTAGGAATTCTGTAAGTCTCAGAAAACCTTAAGGATTTGGGGGCCAAATTCCTCTGCCTGGAACAAGGCCTTTGAAATAACTTGGACTGATTGTCACAGTAATTTGTCAATCTGCTCCTACATATTTGAGTTATAACTATTTCTCTGATTCTTTAATCTATCCAAAAGTAAAATGGTGAGTAATTCAGGCTGGAAAAGCATGTATGATATTTGAAATAATACTTCTTAGGCTAGTTTCCTAGGGGATTTTCCTCCTATAACTGATATTTGTGTGTTTTAATTGTATTTTTAAGTATTTAAAACTTAGGTGATCGTTGTAGTGGTTCAGAAAATAACATGTCCTTACAGATGGCCACTCAGGTATTGCTGCCACTGAAATGGTAAATCTGATGGTATTGTCAGCAAGGCTGCTGTCAGTACCAGGACAAAATAATTCCTCTTTCCAGTGGCACAGTCTCCACATGCAGCTTTAACTGGTGATGTTAAAACAGATTTGTCAACAAACTATAACATCATTTAATCTGAAGATAAAATGCCAGCTACACCTTTGGTTGTGAGCGAGCTGCATTACGAGATAAATCCAACTTATTGTCTACTAAGTACACAAAGCACAGATAAGAGTAAATAGAGTGCAATTCAGTCTTTAAAATATTGTGTCTTGAAGGAAAACTGTGATATCACTTAAAATTTCAACTTAAACTCTCTTTTAAAAATACTGGTTGAGCTGGAAATGCCCAAGGCTCCCTAATTCTTTGATTACGGAATTTTCTCTCATTTGCTTACCACACTTTTTAGTTCTTCCTCGTGTTTCTCAAAGGAAAAGGTATGTAAATACCTAAGCACAGTAATAACTTTTTTTCCTTGCATTTGAAGTGACTGTGGGTAATTCATTCCATTCTGTTACATCCTGAAACTTAAATGCTTTTTTTAAGGTCTGGAGAAAGCAATTATAAAGCTGGTAACTTTGAACTATTGAACTGCATGCCCCAGTGCTGTTGGCAATACTTAAAATGGGAATATTAGATTAAATTTTTTCAAGCAGAAAGTTCTAATAACTCAAGTAATAATATTCATTAACTTCTATTTACACCATTTTAATCTGAATCCACATTGTATGTTTGTTTTATTTTTTTTTCCTTCGGAAAACCATGAAAGCCTTAGCTAAAGGCCTGTTTCACAGTATATGCTAATTCCAAGGTGGTATAAGTGTTGGCTGAATTATCCAAGGGCGCTCGGCAGTGCAGGGTTTAATAGGAAGGGGTGGGGCTGCGGGGAGTCATTGCTGGGTGGGCTGGCAGTGACAAGGCTGTGCTCTGTCACTGTGCTCTGTCACAGCACAAAAGCCAGCGCAGGGCTGCGGGCACAGGGTGGAGCCCCTGGGAGGATGGAGGGATGAGGCACCCAGCCTTGCTGGTGCTGCCTGAAGTTGGGTATCAGGAGATGAGTGGCCCCTCAGTTACCCAGAGATGTTTGCCCTAACTCCCCTGGAAGACAACCAAAGGCTCAGTCCAGTTGCTCAGAGGAAAAAGAGCATTTATATGATGAGAGATAAAATCAGTAAAAGAGGCTGTTGAAAATGACAGCTTGAGATTTATTTCAGTAAGTTCTGAACTTCTCAAGTTGTTTGAGCCTGTGACCAGTCTCGTTTCTGTTCAGTGCAGGGTGCTCAGATCTGTCCTGGAATGAGTTAAAACCTTTCTGACTGCCAAGACTTTGGGCATGGTGCCTGGCAGGAAACTCTCTCTGCTCAGAAACTGATAACAGTGCAGGATTTGCAAAAGAGAAGACAAAAGACTTAAATGCTGCTTTCTTGGCATCCTTTAAGAGAAAACAGCGGGGGAAGAAGAGCAGCACTGCAGATGTGAGCAGAGATAAGGGTATCCAGGTTAAACCTGCAGCTTCTTTATTAACACGGGTGTGCAGAAGCTGATATGTATATATTGTATAGCTGCATGAAAAGAGTGAGTACCATGGTACTGAGATGTGATCTTATTAATTTTGCTTTCTTAATAGATTTGTTAGAAAATGGCTCATGCTTCGCTTGGCTACTTAGCACCAGTATTGTCATGGCTTAGGTTGCTCACAGTAATGGAGATTCATGTGGGATAAAGTAAATGAAGCTGCTTTTCATTGCCATTATCATTATTAAAAAGGCTTTTCACTGATCCTGTATCAGTGCCACAGATCAGCACACCCCTAAAAAGTGATCAAAGCGCAATGTCCTGGAGAACTTGTCTGCCCAAAGCACTCTTCTATTAACTGCTAATAAAAATAAAAAAAATGTTTGGAATTGTCATTAGTAAGACTTTTGCCTTAATAATGGTATTGTAACTTACTGTGATTTTTTTTCTCACTCTTTTTTTGAATTTCTTTTTCTCCTGGCTTTAGTGAATATAGCTGCTGTAATTACAGCCAAACCCATTTCACTTGGTAGCTGTGCAACAGCCTCACAGATTTCTTGGCCACAAGGAGTGGCTTGAAAGATTTCTTCAGACTGCAGATGATCTCATTGTCTTGCTTTTATGCATCACAGGCTGTATTTTTTTAATCGGGCATGACAACACTGATAGGTGCTATTCTCTGATTTAGGCAGTGCCATTTAAAAAAACAAATGAAAAATCACACAGCCAAAGCCTGGCCAGGTATTTGAGTTTGTTTTTTTGTGCCTGATCACCCTGCCTCCAGATGACAATTGCCGCTCTTAATGTGAAAGGTTTCTGAGCTGTGCCATTTATTGTCATATTTGTATTCATTCATGGGGTGTTGTGGTAAAAACTTGCTTCCATTTCATAGCATACAGCGCTATTTTTGTGTCCTGTATTGTAGTTTCTGAGCAACTGCTGCATGGGTGGCTTTGCTACCTCCTACTGACTTCTAATGCCTTGTGGTGTGTTACATTTCTGGGTGTGTGAGCTTGCTGGCCGCTTGTCTGACTCACATGTGCTTATCAAGGGCTGGTAAATACTTGGGGTTTTGTCTGATGCCTGATCAGTTCTTATTTTTCATGATTTTTGCTTTGGGTTCAGCCCCATTGAGATTTCATCCTTCACTGTCATCTCCATCTGTGAAAATAGTCTTTCCCTGTCAAACATGCCCAGGTTACTCACCCATTCATTGCCTCAGGGAGTCCCTGTTTTCCTTTTTAGACTTTTTTTTTTTTCTTCCCATGGAGATACCTATTGCTTTGGGAAGCAATAGGTTTCAACTAGTTCTCCAGCTGTCTGCTTTTTTACCCAGTGCTGGAAAATAAGCATCTGTCTGGCTGCAGCCTCCTCACCTGGATCTGCACTGCCAGTCACCAAGTTCCTTATTTCCCACTAAATGAATAGCAGACTTCTTGACTTATTACTCAAGCCATCACAGGATTTTATCTGTTTGACCAGTTTCTTTTGTTCTTTAACACTGTGCATTTTCATAAGATAGACTGTTAGCAGTAACAGAAATAGAATCAAAAGAGAAGAAATCTCAGACCTTGGGATTCAAGCCTGAGATTTCTCTAAGTAGCTTTGCTAAGGAGAAGCAATCATTTTTTTTTTTATACCTGTTCTTCAGAGATGCTGCATCCTGCTGTGCATAGCTATTATGTGATAGTCACAAATAACTGAAGGAGGAAAATTCTTGCAGCTTGTCTTAAGGACAGCCTGGATCAAACCTTATTTTTCTTTGAAAATGTAAGCAGAAGGATTGTGTGATGATGTGACAGCAAAAGTGACGTCTGAAAATTGTCAAGGTAGATGTAGGAGAAATGGGTATGGCACATCTTAGTATGGCACATCTTAGGAAAAATATTGTGAAAAACAAAGGATGTAGGGAGGGTATGCTGAGAAAAAAGACTGGAAGTTACAGTGAAGCAGGTGTTTGGTGTTGTGTTTATACTTCTCTCAAAGAAATGAGCTAAGAACGAATGTTTGTGATTCAGCAAGTTACTCTCACCAGGCTGCTCCAAAACAGCCCTTTTTGGGGGCAAGTCAGAGCTTCCCATTCTTGCACTACAACTTCCAATGGTTTGTAAACCTCCAGTTCTAATAAATGTGAGTTTTTCCTGCATAATCTGCTGTGCCCCTATCCCTTGATCCTCTGCCTATTGAAAGGGAAGGGAGACTGAATATTAATCCTGTTTGGTTTTGGAAATTTGATTATATTCCCCAAATCTTAATGGGATAAAAATGGGGGACTGGTAGTTAAATGGAAGGAAGACGTGTCAGTGTGGCTGCACAGGAGTTATTTCTAAGGTTGATATATTCTGAAAGTAGCAGTTGCACAACAGGAAACAATAGCTGAGCAATGGAAACCTTGTTAGGCAATAGAGCAAAATTTTGTCCTAGAATCCCACAGAAGTAGCTTTTTAGATTCAGATATATTGGAGAAAAGGAGATGGCAATGGCTTGGTGCTTGCTGTAGAAGTGGAGCTGGTGCCCCAATTTGCTAGAAATGCTGAGATAAAAAAATAATCTATTGGCTGCAGCTTGATGTCTTAATAAGAATCTCAGAAGATGAAATAAAGGGTTTCAATATGTGAATTTTCAGATGCACAAGCATTTTCTCTAGTTTCTGCAGGACAGCTCACTTGACATACCTTTGAAGTTAATAGGTTCTGTCTGTGGAATAAAGCACAGAGCACAGCATCCAGGAAAACCTCAGAGAATAGAGAGAAAACAATTCATAAATCCCAAACAGGCTTGAGAAGACAATTGGCACAGACAGCACTACAACTATTGCCCAGTTGCTCCATCCTATGGTTGAAGATTTGGGTTCTGGTGCTGTTTGCTGTCTCTCAGCAGCAGCATATTAATTTTCAAACAATGGTAATACTGTAACATCTGCAAAACATACTCAGAGTTCAAGAGGGGAAGAGAAGGGAAAAGAAGACCCTCACCTATAAATTAGGGAATGAAGCTCATATCTGAACAGCAAGTTGGAAGGGAGTTTAGGAGCTGCATGAAGAAAAACATTCAAGAATCATGTTTCTAAAAATAACTTTGTTTTGTTTTTACTGGATTTACCAAATGGATAAATTATGTTATTTTGGCTTGTGAATGTGTAACATTGTCCCAATTGAAATTTTAGGCAAGTGGACCGTAGGTAAAGTTCTGTGTATAGTCCTATGAAGCATTATGCTGTATTTTTATAATATTCCATTATATTTAGTTCAAATTTTAACATCTATGCATAACATCTTGTCTACCTCATGGGTTCTCAGTGTGGCCAGCTATTTCTGTCTCAAATTTATTCATTCCACCACAGTGTGTGGTGATATGTGACCAAATTTGCACTAGTTTGCCCTGGGAAATCATGGAAAGAATGGCATACCTATCGCAGCTGCTTTGTTTCTTTCTCCTATTACTCTTCATAATTAAACCATGAGGTACCCTTGAGTGAAACACAAATGTTTAAGACTGTTTCATCCATACATACAAATACCTTCCTCACTGACTGCAGAACCATAGTTTTACAGCAAGCCAGGAAAAATCAGTCTTCTTGACCAGTAAGAGCTGCTAAATTTGCAAGTTTAGGACTTAAGGTGCCATGGTCCCATTATATTCTGTTCTAGTGGTCATGCATTTTTTTTTTTTTTATAAATTGAACTTTAGGTTTTGGTGGTTTATTTCTTAAATATTTCAAGTTCCTTACCAATGCTAAGATGATTCAACTTCATTTCATTTCTACTATCAAGAACTGTTTGGAGTATAAAATAGGATATAAGAATCATTCTGCCTTGCAACTTCGCTAATATATATTCATAACCAAATGCTCCCAGGCCTTGGTCACATCTCATTAAAGCTGTGGTTGCACAATAAAGTTGCACACTGCTCTAGTAAGTATCAGGGATGTCACTTAGCAAAATATTCTTGTAGCAGCTCTTCACTGTCGCTCTCATCTCCATTTCAAAAGGGCCTGGCTTTTCCCCCAGAGAGTTGGAAGGGAAATGCAGCAATGTAATCCAGTAATATATTGTGTTTTGGAACAAATACAGTAAAGTAACTGGTAAACTGCTTCAAGGAGCAAAACACTTCTGAGTTTCCAAACTTCAGGTGGCTGTCAACTCTGCTAGCAGCAGCAAACTTGCGTTATGAGAGGTTGAATTCGGTCTTGGCTGTGAACATTTCAGCTGCATAAGATGGTTCAGCTTCAAATGGATTTTTCTTGTTTTTAGGTGACACTAGAGAGGGTTTTCACTGCTTTATCTTTATAGTATTTATAATTTGAATAGTGATGTTCTCAGAAAAAGGATTTATCTTTGGTGGGATGTTGCCATTAGGAGAGAGTGGTAACAATGGGCTTTTGATCAATGAGCTTTATTTACCACTTCTTTTGCTGTACCATCCAGAGCCCTAAAGGCTAACAGAATATATATGTTAAATATATGTTTAAAATGCATCAAACCTGATCTTAAGGGTTTGCCAGTCTACAATATAATAGTAAGCAATGTATGTGGTGCTGTGGTTCATTGAGCTCTAATTATTTCAAACTGTTATTGATTGGATAAAATAAGAATCTGCTCTGGTTCTGTTAATAAATATTGGAGACTATGGGTTCAGTTGTTAAACAAGCTCTTTAAATGATTCTTGTCAAGTTCAGATAGGTAATTAAGGGAACCGAATCATTTCCAGTCATGATGGCAGAAGAAAGAAGCATCTTGGTGAGGGGTGGATGACAGTGGGAAAATCTGACCTTTCTTTCTGAGGGATATATCAGCAGAGCTCCACTGACTTCAGTGATACTGAACAGGTTTTCCATCAGTTTCAGGTAGAGATTTATCAGCAATTGCTAAGATAATTCTGTTTGCTGAACTTTCTTCCTTTCTCAGATTATTTTTTCCCTCCATACATGTGTGGGTATTAATCACTAACAGGTCAAGTGTAACTTGACTTGCATTTGACTCTATGAGTCAAGTACGTACTTCCATTTTTTCATGGTTTTCATGTTAATGAACCTATCTTTTTTTTTATAACTCTTTATNTGTAACTTGACTTGCATTTGACTCAATGAGTCAAGTACGTACTTCCATTTTTTCATGGTTTTCATGTTAATGAACCTATCTTTTTTTTTATAACTCTTTATTCAATAGATTAAACATACTACTGCTGCTTTCTCAAATTAAGAATTAGTTCTGCAATATTTTTGCATTGACACGTGACTAAGAACTCTGTTTCTTTAGTCTGGAAATACTAGGGCTAATTTACAGGTACCCTAGGGTGATGGAAATATAGTCCAATATTTACATTAAGTAGGCATTTACAAATGAAATATTGCTGACTTTCTGCTACTTTAGCACCCTCCTCCATAGCACCTCATACAACTCATTAATTTAGAAGCCCTATACATCTTGGAAAGAGAAGGGAAACAAACTTCTTGATTTAGAGAGCAGAATAAAGCCAGCCATGCCAGTTACATGATAAGAGAAGAGACACAGCTGGGAGACAGCCTGAGAGGGGGGATTGTATTGTGGAGCTTCCCTTGAGAAAGCAGTGGTAACAGGAGGAGATCTCGAATACTGCACACAAAAGCATGCAATGGAAGGAGCAAACAAAGGGAACTGGGAATCTGTGCACAGTTGCAGAGCTGTGATTACAAAAATGTGGAGCTGTGGCTTGTCTGGCTGCAGTGCTACTGTGGATGGACACAAACTCTTTGGGCAGTTCAGCTGTGCCTGCTGCCCAGGGGAGAGCCAAGAGGTTTTCCAGAGGATGCAGAGATAGTGAGGCTGAGTTCCAGCCATCTGAGAATGCCTGAGAGGTGGATCATGTTCTTGGAAGGCCACTATGGTCTTTGGAATGCCTGGAGATTGGAGCAGTTTCCTGAGACTAAGAAAGACAAACACTGGAGGATAGAGAGAGAACTGAGCCTGGATCTTACAGGCAACTTCCATTCATTAGAATAAATGGGAAAACTCACCAGAATACACTAAAAGTGATCAACATTGGAATAAGCTCCCCAGAGAGGTGGTGAATATCCACCCTTGCAGAATCCCTGGCAGTTTGCTCTAGCTGGACCTTACTATAGAACCCTCTGGACATCTCTCCTAACTGGAATCATTCTGTGCTGTGCAGAGGTCCAGGTAGATAAAGCTTCACCATTTAACTTTTATTTTTGCCTTTTAAATAATTACTCTAATGATCTGTGATCGGCTCTGTCATACTTGCACTCCATACACAATTTTTTGAACCAGAGTATTTATGTTTCATTCTAAACCCCTTGTTGAATAAAGAGGATTAATGTTTGGGGATTTAATAGTCTCCAGTTTAGCTGAACTCAGTAAATCTGTCTCTGGGCTGACAAAGCATTGGAGTGCCAACTATTCCAGGACAGACAGAGTAATGACAGCATTGAACCTTTTTTCCTTAACATTGAGGAAGTATTGAAGAATTTAAATAGACAATGCAAAATCTTAACTGAATTATTAAAATAATTTGCTGTTGATGTGCACAAAAAATATCCC
>VZUA01097220.1:369-17404 GCA_013401035.1 Horornis vulcanius | reverse complement strand
TTTTTTTTTTTTTTTTTTCTGAAGGCTGAGAAAGGCCTTTTATAAACAAAGAATAACAATATATTCTTACTTCTCATATCAAACAGTCTGAACTTCAAGTGAGAGTTTTTTATAGCATTGTTATTTGTGGAGAGGAGTTTAAAGGACGCTGCTTGTGCCACACAGGAAAAGATTCCAGTCAACCATGGACAATGTTTTACCTTCAACGTGTTCCAGAGTGGCCATCTCCCCACACATTGTGCTTCTGAATTAGATAACAAACTCACTGGGGCACAAGCCACATCTGATCATGCTTGTATTTAGCTCTGAACAAATGACCACATCACAGCAAATAATGATTCTTGGAGTATCATTCTAACCACTGACAGTACCTGCAGAAATAAGCATTAGCTGATGCTCCAGCACTCATTTTTTTTCCTCCAAGAATTGTTTTTTCTCAGTTAAAAAAAAAGTAAATCCCAATGCTGCTGAAGTCTGCTTAGTTCCAGAGATTCGAGCTGTACATTATCTGCTTGTGTGATTCATGGGCTTAGTCTTTGGAAATAATTGACCAGCAATTTCTATATAATGCACAGCACTCTAGTCTGCCAGGGAGGATCCCCTTGCAGCACAGATACTGTTGCTAAGGAGGAAACATTCTCAATCCCCCACTGAGCTGAGATTTCTCTTTCTGCCTGGACACACCAGGCATGTTGCTACCTCAGGATACTTCAGGTAGCAAAGTCTCCTGGGACTGTGTCTGCTGAATGTAGTTCTTGTAGAACTATTACCCTATTGTAGGGGTAAACATTCAAAACTTGTGTCTAGTTCTTTACTGGAACCTCAGCTGCCAGTGAAAGACGAGTGGCCTAATTTGCCTTCTTCATCCCAAGCTCCCTGTGCCAGCAGCACTGAACAAGGTGGAGGAAGCTGTGATGCTGGAGAGCAGAGCCCTCTCCTCTTCTGCAGGGGCACTGGAAGTTGTGTCCCAACACCGGATAAAACTCTCTCCCCCCCGACCCCACTTTTGCTTGGCTACTACTTGTATCACTGTGAAAGGCATTTTTGTGTTCCCAGTCGGAGATTAAAATGAAAATTAAAATAGGCAAAAATCCCAGGAAAAACCCTCCCTCTAACAAATGACTACAGCAACATTTAAGAACTCATTGATTAATACTTTCGACAGGCATCATCTAGGATCCTCAGTGTCACCACTCATTACTATGCATTAAATCTCAGTAAGTGCAGCATTATGGTATTTCAGAACTTCACTGAACATTGCCTTCTCTTGGCAGATTTGCAGCTTGATGCGAGGCGGAATAGCAGAGAGGGGAGGGGTGAGAGTGGGACATCGCATTATTGAGATCAACGGGCAGAGCGTCGTGGCTACTGCCCATGAGAAGATAGTACAAGCACTGTCTAACTCAGTGGGAGAGGTAAGGAAACAAAGTCTTTATCAAGGAAGTAAAATAGTTGAAAAAATATATGTTTCAGTTGAAAAGAGTGTCAACACAGCATTAAATTCAGTAAACTGAGTTTGGCACTAATACAAAGCAACAGTTTTTGGTTTTTTGTTTTTGTTTTTGGTTTTTTTTTTTTTTTTTTAATAAATTATGCACATTCACTGCATTTTTTCCATTCATTTTTAAGAGTTCCTGGCATAATTCTGTACCTTCAGCCTAATGTCTGAATTAAATCAAGGGATTAAAAGAAGAAATCACTCAGGTGTGTTGGCTGTGAAAATATCCCTTGGCTTATCTCTACAGCATCTGCCATAGAAATTAATTACTATGTCTGAGAGATACAGATCGATATACATTTTAATAATTTAATTTCCAACTTACCTTGGGAATAAGTTAGGACACCTCTCTCCAGTACTTCTAGTAAGATCAGTAATGAATAAGCAAGATTGCCCAGTTTTCCAAAATGCCTCCTGAATTTAATGGCAGTCTAATACAGAACCCTGGCCAGATCTCCCACTAGTTCCTCTGACCAAAATCAAAGACAGCTGGTTTCCTTCTGGAAAAGGATACTTGACAAATCCTAAGAGAGTATGTGCACTTTGTCAGGAGCAAGGCTGCAGATTCCAACAGCTCCTCCATGCCTTTATGGTCCCTCTTTGCTGTGTAACTTCTCACCTAACAGGAATACAGCATGAAACTTTTCTTTACAGCATGAAGAGAAGATATCAAGGCAGCTGGTGAGGGTCTGTATTATCACTTGGTGAAGTTTCCCTTCTCATGTTGTCCAGCAGTATTTAGAGCTGTCAGTACAGCTCTGCTGGAGGCCTGATTACCTGAGCCTTGGACTCTGTTAGTCTGTGAAATCCCTCTGGCACTGGGGACTGCAGTCCCAGTACTCCTTGAGGGAGGAATTTAAGTACATCAGCCATGAGAGAAACTGTTCCACCAAACTCTTGATTGGCATTTAAACATCAGGTGGCAAAGTCCAAGTTTTGTCTTCAGAGGATCACGCTGTAATTAGGTGAAAACATGAAATGACATTCCCACAGAGAAAGAAGACAGAATACAAATCCAAGTTCTGTTAACACCAGAACAGCAGAATGAATTTTCAGAGAGGTTTGTGCTACTTCATATTTAATGTCTGTAAATTTTACTGTAATTGGAATAGGGTGTATCAACAGCAAGTGTTTAGGTGGCTTCTAAAATTATATGATGTCACATCATGTAATTGTCATTAATAAATAATTAAAAACTAAAACCAAACAAAAAAACCTCAAACCACACACACAAAAAAGCAAAGACAGCAAACCAACATCTTAAAACCAGAGAACTTTGAACTAGAAACTTTAGTAACAAATCTGCAGAAGGCAGGACAAAAACTGCACATTGACCACAGGGAGAAGACAGATGGGGCTTTCTGGATTATTTTAAACTTGTACCAGCTCTGTTAATGTCTGTGTAATCGATTGACAGATTCACATGAAGACTATGCCAGCTGCCATGTTCAGGCTTCTAACAGGTCAAGAGACTCCCCTGTACATCTAACATCTTCCATCCAAGCTGAAGCTGTCATAGCTGAAGAGAATTTTCTATTTTGTATGAACGAAAGGCTTGGAAGCTGACCTGAGGACTCCAGAACAAGGAACAGACAGGTGTCTCTGCCTTTTCTCTCCTTCCTTTCTATTTCTTTGACAAAAAGTGTTGAGAAGGATGGTCAAGGACAATAATCACTGACAAAAATCTTTGTAAACATTTAAGTATTTTGAACATCTTCAAAACTCTTTTCTCTTAAAATAGAACTTAAAACATATTTATTTGTAACCCTTATGTGGAGTGATGTATGTCTGTCTTGTTTGATAACACAGTGAATGTGAATATTTGATGAATGAGACTGCAGGAAATGGCAAAGAGAAGCAAATAGAGAAAGTTCTGGCTGCCTCAAGTTAAAAAAAAAAATCCCAGTCCCATAAAGTGGTCCAATACTGATGACTTTGCATAATTTTAAAACTGGTGCTGAATCGATGGTATTTCAGTGGAAAGGAATGTGTGCAGTTCAAACTTTTAGACTCTACTGTAAAGAAAACCACCGTAGTACTTGGTATTGTTATGACAAGTGTAACCTGTTTGGCAAGGTGTGAACATAAACATGTAACAAGTGTTTCATATGCTAAATAAAGAATAATTCCACAAGATTAAAATCAAAATATTTATTTAGATACATATTTATTTTTAATGCTTGTGATTTTTATGATTTAACAGAGTTATTTCATGGATAACTTATTGCACAGGTTGTGTAATGTAAGTGTTGGGCTGGGGTTTTTTTTCCTTTAATTTTTGCATATTACCTTTTTGTTCATATTAGCTCAAAATGGGAAAGCCATGCTTACCTGTTTCTGTCTTTTATAAAGCATTCTTATTCCTAAGGCAATGTGTTCTGAATGTAAATTGTTTTGACAAATAACCTAGCACCATCAGCAGTATTAGAATGTGTGTAGATAAAAAAAACTAGTAGTAAAGTTGTATTCCTTATGAGATAAATGTTAATTGGTGTAACTTTGTCTAATTTTTTTCTTTTGGCCAAGGCCTTGAAGAAAATACACTGTGACTTAAGAAGCCTTACCATGCAGTAACTAAAGAGCTTTAGATGACTGTACTTCAAGGAGTAGTGTGTTGCATGCAACTGACCTTAGGAAAGAATTAACCTATCACTAATAAATCTGAAATAAGAAAGGAAGCTTGCTTATTTTGTTTGTTGTGTAACTTTACATAGTAAAAAAATTCCAAGTAGAAGATCATTTAATTCTTCATCTAAGTGCAGTTGCAAAGGTCACAGATTATTTTTTAAAAAGGAAATATCCTCTTGAATTAGGAATTTGTGTATCATTATGATCTTGAGAGTAGAAGCTTTCAATTAGCATACCTTGTTGCCACTGGATGTCACTGTAACTTCACATCAATACAGAAGCATGCTATAATTAAAATACATTAAAATGGATGAATCTGTAAAACTTAAACTACCCATCTTCAGCTACGTTCCTTTGTGACCTTTTCACAGGATGTCTGCCCAGCTCAGAGTGACACAAATGAAACCAGTATATGATTAAACCTCAAATGGAAACTAAGGCTACTGACAAGCACTGCTGCAAAAAAACTAAAACCCCGAAACATCAACCTGTGGTAGGTTCTTTATGAGAACCTTCTGTTTAAGGCCTTTCCAATTTCCTCTGAAAGAGCCACGATGAAGCTTGCACTGGAAGATGTTGCTGGCAGACCTGTGTTTATGCTGGTAATGAAATCAGTGTCAATATTTACTTTTTGATATTTTTTTAAAGATCAATGTTAAATAAATCATAAACACAGCAGAACCACAATAACATGTTTTAGTAATAAAACTATCAAAACTATGAATTGGAGTAAAAATTCTTTTTGAAAATATTCAAGGCTCTGCTAGATAAAAATTCCTCTAACTACCTATCAGTTAGTGTTGGTAAAACGTTTGTGAAAGATGCTTTTTGGAGATGCAGAATTTCAGTCTTCTTCCCTAATGCATCTTTTGGTCACACACTGCAGAGGATTAAACATCAGTTCTTGGTCGCTCACACTAGTGCAGGAGTGAACTCGTGAACATTCAGAACAGAGCAGGAATAAACCACACTGCAGCCAGCACTGGAGTTTAAAAGGGCAGCACTGGGAGGGGGGAGCAGCTTTAATTGGACAAATCAGTTAGTCTGGAATGAAAGACACTGGAAGAATGGATTAGAAGCAGCACTGTATGTGTGTATAGATCACCTTTATGTTTGTACCCAAATCAGTTGTTGAAAAGGCAAAGTCCAGAAATACTTTTTTATTAAAACACTGACGATAGTTAAAACACTTTTGAGGTACATTAAATAAATACAACTTTTAAGTTGTACAGCCAGTCTCTGGTGGATTTGCAATGGTTTTCAAGAAATGCTGGGCAGCATCAGTAGCATTTCTGTACGTACAGTGAAATAAATGCATTTCTGGTTGGGAAAACACTTGTTATGACTTAACTAATAAATCAATTAAAAGTTTGCAAAAATCAAGGCTGAAATCTACATTCAGAAAAACAGCTGTTCTCATCCTGCTGTGGGGAAAAGAGTGGAACTCCAAAGGAAGACACTTTTTCCTTTTAAAGTCATCCACTACTTGTATTTCTGGCAGTCCTGGTTTCTTCCGTAAGCGTCTCTGCTGCAATGACATACCTGTGGCTCTCTCAGAGGATGGTCTCCCGGCACACTCCGATCAAACTGTGCGGCCTCTCGCGCTCCAGGGCGCGCCGGAGCCGGGGCGGGCGCGCCAGGGCGGCGGCGGAGCTCAGGGCGCCGCAGCTCCGCAGGTGCAGATCCTCCCGCAGCCGCTTCCTGCAGCTGCTCGCCTGCTGCCGGGAACTCGTCATTACCTGCGCGAAAAGGCAGGAGGGGACAAGGGAAAAACGGGGGAAACGGGGGAAGAAAAGTTCTCATTTAAAAAAAAGCTGTTTGACGCTGAAACACTTCCAAAGGAGGTGCAGCACTCCAGAACCCCTCCCGCTTCTGTCCTTGCACCGGGTCAGGGCACCTGGAAAGCACAGCCAGGCTCTCTGTCTGAACTGCAGTGTACAATGTACTGCTGCCCAAAAAATGCAAATTATTTCTTACTAATGCCACGTTACTGTAAAAGAGCTTCTGTAGGAACAGTCTGAAGAACTTAAACTGTAAAAACATTTAAATAAGGTACTTGTCTATGGAAACTGGACACATCTTTAGAACATCAGTGGCCTACCTGGTCTATGATATTGGCACTGAAGATGGCTTCTTCCATGTGTCTCTCATCCGATTTAATGACTGACCGTATGCTGTTCACTACGTGACGCACTTCTGGAGGGAGATTACAGTTTGAATGTTCCAAAAATTTTGCCACTAAAATTTTTGTGTCTTTATAGGCCTTAAGGTCCACTAAGGAGTGCGGCCGCTCTTTAGAGACTGTGTGAAAAGCCTTTGGCTTTAGGTGCAGGTCAATTTTCCTTGTATCCCTCTGTTTTCCAGTTGGTAGGAAACTGCTCAAAGAATGCTGGCAAGCAGAGGCAGCCATATGAGAACCAGAGACAGGAACTAAAAAAGGGGGGGAAGAATATCTTTAAAGTAATAGTTTAAAAAAAGAAAAGGAGAAAAGAAAAAAAAAAGGCAAAACAAATATCATCACTAAGTTTTTACGTTGTCATAAAATGTCTGTTTTGTTTGAAGAGTAGCAAAAACATGCAGTCAAGGAAACACTTCAAAATGGGTAATTTTAACCAGGGTCAGGAGTAAGACCTTCCCATGGCCAAGGAGGACTGCCTTGAGAATGAGGGGGTGGGTAATTAAAGAACTTCACAAACCAGACATTTTTGCTACCTCCACCTTCAGGGACTTCAACTGACATTAATGGTAAGGAAACCCAGCAGCTGCTCTGTGTTACCCATAACTCGGAAAGATTCAGGCCCAGCCCCTCGCCCCAACTTTAAGACTAAAGCTGTGCCTATTTCTAGGCCTTGGAAATTATACACAAGAGAGATTGGTGAGAAACACAGAGAAAGCAAAAATCCTGATCTAAACCAGAGGACCTAATTCAAAGCATTTCTTTTCATTCAAGGCAGGTTCCATCAGCACTGTACACCATACATGTACGCTGTTAACTGACTTTTCTGCCCCAATTTTTTAAAGATCATTTCTCTCTCAGAAACTTTTCATTATTTTAAAAGAAAATAAGGAAACCCATCCTCTGCTTTTAAAAACCAATTCTCACCTGTTTCTCCTGTAGCTGGAGGTAATCCTGCATCTTGGCACTGCCTGCACACAGGAGTCCAGGCACAATTATCACCTTTAACCAAAGGCAGACAGAAAGAGCAAAGTCAACCCCTGCTGTCCTCTGCCCAAAGCAAGGAAAAATAAACTGGAACCTTTTATTATCTTCTTTACAAAATGAAACTACTCAGAAGAAACACTGCTTTCACTATGTCCATTCATAAAGAGAAGCTACTACACCCAGAAATGCCCTATGAGTTATTACACAGATACAAATAGGAGAAGAGCTCATGTTTTATGGTTTCCTCTGTAATCCTAAATATTTCAGGCCTAAGTGCTGAAACTATGGAAAGCTCCCTATAAGAGGCAGACCTCAGACCTTTTCTGTATTTCCTGGGTGAACAGGGTTTATATTGGAAAATGGGGAAAATGAGAAAGATTAATCCCTCTCACTTCTACAAAATCAGCATTTATTTCAATATTTCTCCTCCTTTAAAAAATATATTCTCATTATTTTCAGTAAAAATGTAATACATCACTGTTTAAATTAATGGGTAGGTGAGCAGGGTGGTACCTGATGAGCCAATCAATAACAAGTGGTTATGAAGCATCTACAGACAGATTTGGATGCCATCTAATGACAGTTTCTGGGATTCCAGCACGAGGATCAATGATGATGAGATCACACTGTACAGTAACTACCACTGCAGTCCTTTTCATTTGTGACAAGATGGAATAAACCCTCACATTTGGTTGTTTATCTGTTTCCAAGACTGAAAATGGTTTTGAACTTCTAGGTAGCTTAGGAGAGGTTTTCTTCCATTATCTTCAGGGACAGTTTATAATGAAAAGCTGGCATAATCCTCTCTGGTAGAGTGAATAATTAAATTGAGGAAACAAATATAAGATGCTACAAACATAGAAAATCTGTAGGAAATTAAGAGAGACATCTTCTATTCTGTCTTTAATTTGTTCTATTATGCCTAAGTACTGCAGCACATGAATCATGGCACGGTTATTAAGAGGAGACACTTCAGAGGTTCTGTCTTCCCATCCATTACTAAACTGTTTAACTGCTGTACTTGCAGCAAGCCAAAACTTACACCACTGGACATGACCCTGAATTATCTGGAACACAAACACTACAATAATGACTCAGGCACTTAACTGATACAGCCACATGGTCTATCAGAGCTGACTATAAATGAAGTTTATTGTAATAAACATCTGTGCTAGGAGTTGATTTAGTCCACCTTTGCCATGATAAACTTTACAGGGAAAAGGCAGGAAAAAATGTGCAAATATTAAATTTTAAGTAATTTTTTTTGAGGGAACTATGACAGTGGCATGTGAACTCAGCATTTTATGTTGTTCAGGAAGTAGAAAGGCACCTATAAAGCCTTCATTTATAATTTCTCCACTAGGAATGAGAGGTATTTCCAAGCAAGCTCACTTTCAATGTAAAAGGTTTAATGGGAATATTATTTGAATAAACTATATAGACCCCATCAGGTCAAGATGTGCTTGAAGCAAATGAATTGTGTTTTATTGCCCTAAAAGACTGGTAGTTCATTAGATCTCATTGCTGTTGTGTCACTGTCCTGTTGCACATATGCACCATCCCCATGTCAAATCATTTATGCTCCAAACTACGGGCAGTGCAATCACAGTAACAATTAAAACCCAGTTCACAAAAATCTACCCAGCAAATGTCAAGGCTGTGCTTCTAAACCTCTTCACACTGGCTTGTACAGGGAGGTGAGGCAGAAGATAAAGCAGTAATTTTTTCTTATGGTAGAAAGGCAGTGTCTTAAGAAAAACCCAAGCCCCAGCTACAATCTGATCACTGTATTTTCTCTTTTGTGAGCATGGCTAAAGCTCCTCCAGCCTTAGTTCTCCAAAATCCACAGTAACTAGTATTAAAAGTGTGTAGTTACAGCTGTCTTTCATAAAGTCAAGTCCACTTGACCAGTTCTTTTACTCCAGGACAATTTTTAAAAGTAGGTCTATGTTACTGAAAAAAACCCAAAGCAATTTTTCTTGCGTGTTGGTTTAGGGAGCTCAGTTGGTTCCCTTTATCTTTGCCTATTATTCAATCCCATGGGTATATTTGAAAATTCTGCAGTGAATATCAACAGTCAGTCATGAAAAATCCAGATCAAATGCCTTTTTAAACTTACAAAGACTGTAAAGAGAATGTTTGTCACAGCTTAGGGAAAAATAAGCTTCAGGGCTGCTACAAACAGCCAGAATGTGTTACTAGAATTGGGCTCCTTCTAACCTACATACAATTTCCAAATCAGGTTCAATAAAAAGTAGAGGAAGGGGATGCAATGTAAACCTTCAAGCAGGAAAATTTTGCAAACTAGTTTGCCAAACATATGCATGAAGAAATACATTTAGGCTTAACTAGAGACCCAACTCAACGATTCCCTTAAGGATTTTTCATTAGGAAATGTCTCCTGTAGGCAGCAAAAAACGGCAAAGCAGCACCCAGCCCCTCTGAGTCACTGCTCTTGCTGCCCCTCCCCTGTGTGTCAGTATCTCTAGAACTTTCTCTGCCTCTTTACCCCAGTCTTTGCCAAGCCCAGTTACATCTCAGCAATGTCCAACTCGTGTCCCTCCATGCCACTTTTCCAGAGATGATGAATGTATTTGGGACATGTTACAAAGGAAGGCAGAGCATCTGTTCCACCAGGTGTCCAGAGCCAGCTGAACACGTGGGAAGGGCTGCCCACGGCAAACCCTGCTCAACGAGCATATGGAGCACAGCTCTGGAAAGTTGCAGAGCCTGATCCAGAAGAGAAAGGGTTGTTCTTCTTGACTTTCACATAGCAGGAAGGATTCAGGAATTCCTACTTACTGTCTGCATGGCAGCTTCATAGCATGTATCTCCTAGCAGAGTAAATGTCACAAAATAAGCGCAGACTTCTAGATTAAAGATTCACTTTTCCTGGCCCAAATGCAGAGGTTACACTACTAAAGGTAAAAGACATTCAATTATTGAGCTAAGTATGAAGTCTCTGAAATTTATAAAGATGCAAGAAGTGTAACAGAACCCAAACATCATCCTAAATGAAACCAGTTATTTCAAGATTTTGTCTCCTTTTGCTTGGAGCTAGTCACATGATTCTTCCTCTGGATCTCTTAGAAAGCCTGGTGAACAGATCTTGTAGCAGCACAACCCATGACATCTTAAAATGCTTTTAATCTTTACTTTCAAGCCACTTCTCTGGCTTGCCCTTCTGAATCTCCCTGAACAGCTTAGACCCCTTTCAAAAGGTTGAGACAGTTCTACATTCCTGCTATTATTCTCTACTAAATCAACCCCTTCTTTTTCACTAACAAGCAGGCTTCTATCAAGTTACACTGTTCAGCTAACATCTCCTCTTCCCTACTTTTCTAAAAGGAGACTTACAGCAGAAGACACTCATCCATGACAGCCAAAAGCTTTCCTTTTCCTTTATCATCTTGTCATGTGCCTCGTGTTCATTTCTTTGTCCTTCAAAACTTTTCACCATACACCCCAAGCTGCCACTAGTCACAGTGACTGCCTCTGACATGCCCCAATACTGCCAGTGTCAGTGTCACCTTGAGGAAACACATCCTGCTGTACAAGCGTGACAGCTCCAGTAATAGCTTCCTAAATAAACCCCAGCCACCACTGCACTTCTTCGTTTAGCCTCTCAGCAGAACAGTAATAGAGAGGTGGAAACAGCTACTCAACACATGGTTTTCTGAGCAGTGCAGAAAGAATGGTGAAATTTAGAAAAGCCAAAATTAACTTCACTCTCTCAATTTCTCCGTTTCCATTCTTATAAATTTTCAAATTTAGAAAATACGCATGGAGCTAAAGCCTTCACACCTACGACAACCCTCTTTGGAACGCTGCATATAATCTCCAGCTGCACCAACTGCTGCACAAATCAACACCAGTGATTTGCTGCACGTCTGCTGCCCTGTGGTCCCACACCCACCTTCGGTGGCAGAGGAACAGGACACAGGGGCACTGCTGGATCGGACGATGCTGGAGGCCGGGTGTGCCGTACCGTGCTGCCGCTGGACAGCAGCCTCGTGGCCACTTGCACGTGCTGAAATATTTGCAGGCCCAAAACAGGGAGAGGTCTGGAAAGGGGCAGGAGGCTGGCCAAAGTCCACACAGCAGGTTTTCTTTTGCTTCAAAGGCAGCGTGGCACTGCTCTCTTGAGCAGAACTCTGCAGTTCTCTTTCTGAGGGGCTGTAATTCCCTGAGGAACAGTCCAAGGACCTGCTGTGGGCACAGCTCTTTTCCTGTCCTTGAGACCTGTCTGTAGAGGCTCGGCTGTGGGAACTGTCCCCCTCATCAGGAAAGCCCTCTGAGCGAGTTCTGTGAAACCTGCAGTGAGTGTGGCACTCCAGGGCACTGCAGTTCTGGTCTGCAGCCCCCTTGGGGGTTATGCAGTAGGGAGAAAGTTCTGCTGAGTGCAGAGATCCTTGAACTTCCAGCGAACAAAGATCTTCAGAGGAGTAGCTATGGTCTGGGATATCAACAGCCTCAGAGACCATCAAAGAGGTGCTCTCAACAGAAACTGCAAAATAAGAGATTCAGAGAAAAATAAAAACTTCTTGTCCACCCTTGCAATCTTCTTCTCCCCACCATGCTCTGTAGAGTGATTTAAATTTAGCGATCTGCAAGTTATTTTATCAATAAGAACTCAAACGCTCTCAGAAAAAGAATGCCAAAACAAAAAATTGAAGTAATTTACTTCTTTCTAGTGTCCTTCAGCAAAGACACTTTTGTGCTGCTCTTGATACTGACTTTTCAACTTTAAATGAACAGCCTCCATACTGCTCATCTACTTGCACCCCCAATATCTGTGTTCAGGCAGCAAGCTTCCCATTCAGGCTCCTGGAAGCCATGGAGGAAACTACTCTTTGGAGAAGGAGTGTGGGGATCAGGCAGCCACCCAGGGCTGCTGGCAGTGAGACACAAGCTGCAAGGAATGTGCAGGACTCTTTAAAGAGAAACAACAGTCGCCAGATCCACCTCAAAGGGCTTAACTAGAGCTTGCTTTGTCTAGCAAAACTCTCCTCTGCATTTCCAGCCCCAGCCTCTGTCTGTGAAAAGGTCCCTCTTGGAATGAATAATCTGAAAGCTAATCCATCTTTCTCTGTCAGGAAGGGCAGAAGAGAAGAGAAAGTCTGCTCAAAACCCCCACTCCATCTTTAAGGAGACAAATGCAAAGCCACAATCACCTTGTGTGCTGAAGTCCGGGGTCGCGTTCCTCTCCCCCAGGCTTGATTCAGACACCTGCTGAGCAGCAGCACTCACCTAAATGAACATTTGGAATGAAAGGGCTCATTAACCTGTGACTTACCACACAAAGTGTAGTGCTCAGGACCCGAAGGACACCCCTGACAATGCTGAGTCACTTTCATATGAGCTGCTATTCAGATTGAAAGCTATTTAAAGTATTTTACATCTTTGGGTCAGGAGCAAATGCAGGACGAAGGCACAAGCTTAATGCAATTTTAGGTTTTTCCGAAATCTACAAGTTCATCTTGAATTCACAGGCACTTGGGGCTGCAGGTTCACACTACTAACTTAATGTCTGCAATGCTTAACACCAGTGGGTTTAGTAAAAGCAATCTCTTTCTACAGTCCGGATTTCTCATATTGTAGTTGGATTTTTGTTCACATCATATCTCTCTAAAATAGGAGGAAGAAAATCAGAAACCACAAAAACAAGCACAAAAGCAGGATTTTCCTTTAGTTATTTGTGAGGAGGTGTTTTGAAGCTCTATAACCTGTTATATGTTTATTGTGTTTCAAAGCCCTGTAACGTTGCTCTCCAGCCTGTTGGATGGAGACTGCTGATTGGAGATAGTATTACCACTCACCTTTTCTCTGAAGGAGTGGATCTAAGGGGGCAACTTCCCTTCACTTTTGAGGATCATGTGAACAAAATATGGAATCATTCCTGCTGGAAAGACTGGATCCATAAATACCTGAAATTTAGGGAATTTTCTCTCTACTGATTTGAAGAGACTTTGGATTGGACCTTGTTGCCAGTATCGATAGATTTTTAGCAGTTCTTTGGGAATGTGATAATCAAAAAATTTATTCCAATAAGTAGCTGGTAACAACAAACGAGAAAAAATACAAAAAAGGTTGAAAGGAATGAGATTGATACCATCTTGAGCAAAAGGCATCTCATCTCCTTCTGTCTGTAGGGCCACAATTAACTAGTAGAGCTTATTATGGTTGGTGACAGTCTAGAAATCAGCATCAGCCACCTCTGTGCAAACCTTTTTGTCAAGCGCCTAATCTGTGTCTGGCCTTCTAAAAAATTGGATGTGACACAATTAGTCTGACTCCATTAGGGAAAGAGCTTCCATTTCACATGCCAGTGTAGATTAAAGCACACATATTTGTGCATAACTTACTGTGCTCACTGGTTTGGTTTTTTTCCTCTCTCTCTGTCACTAAGATCGAGTGACCAGGAAATGTCTTTTGATACAAATTGTGTTTCAAAAATTATTTTAAGGATTAGCAAATACAACTCCAAACAAAGAACAGTACCAGAAATACCTTAACTTGGCAAGAGAGGATAGAGGACTGGGAAGCAAAAGTGAAATCACCCATATTTTTAAACAATTCCCTTGGAAATTTCTTAATGGATCTTTCTTGATTGTAGCAGATTTCTTTTCTTGATTTTTACCACATCTGTGGTAAAAAGTAAAATGTGGTGTCACCTGAAGTCACAGATTGTTCCTGTGATCTAACTGTGGAAGTTCTGGGAACTAACTAGAAAAGTAAGAAATGTTCACAAATGCTCTCTGTTGTAGAAAATTCAGACTGCCTACCTTTTGGAAGAAACAGTATAATGTTTTAGGGGTGTTTGTTTATTTTTAAAAATGTAGGGATTCTAGGAGCTTTCATAAATTCTTAATCTAGGTGCTTTCATAATCACTGACTTAATTTCTTAATCTCTGACTGGAAAATAGCTGCTGAAAAAATGTGCTGAAACATTTATTGTCACTCTACACTGTCTCTGAATAATTGCTGAATGTATTTTATATGCATTTGGAATTGATTAACCCTCTTGCTTGGGGGAAGGAGAACCAGAGTTTCAATTGTAGGAGGTAACACTGACAATTTTGAAGCCAGGTCAGAGTTTTGGTTCACACAGGGACAGCACATGGTTTTGTGCAGGTTCCTGCACAGCCAAGGATAACAAAACCTTATTGAATTCCACGTCCTCAGACAGTCACTAGGCCGTCAATAGAAAAAAAAAGGAAGAAAAAGTTGTGCTTTTAACAAGTCTCCACAGCCTATAGGTTAGAAAACCTTATAAAACACGGTCATTGATTTAGTTCACCCAGAACCCTGATCTGTTTGTTCTCATCTTTTCTATATCCCAGTCAATACTTTGCACAGAAAACAGTGTGAAAACCACTTTTTTTTATAGTCATGAAATGGGAATTCCTAATCAGTAAAGATGACAACAGCAATTTTTACATGGATGCAGCCACTTAAATTAGCACTGACATTTGTTGCCGATAAAATGCATGAAATATCGAGTCTAATTTGGTACAATATAATAAAATTCTAAGGACCTCAATCCATTTAAAAACAAATAAAACCTATTGCTTGATGCACAGTAAAAGGTTTTACAATTATGACATTATTACATAATGGTTCCCAGAAGCACTTTTGTAGCTAAATCCCTGCCATGATTTCCATTGCCAAGCCTGCCTTTGAGGGATTTATAAATCTCATTATTTCAGTTCCTACTGTACTGTGCTCTATGGGAACATTTGCTGCATGTAAGAACTCAGGTCTCCATTTTGTTCTTCTTGTAGACCCAAAACTGTTTTGGACTTCAACTGCATTCTCCATTTACAGCTCAGCTGGGACACTAATTGCAAAAAATACATGAACGCTTTTGTTGTCAAAAAAAATCTGTGGCTACAGTGTCACTGCAGGCTTTGGTTATCTCTGCCAGTGAGCTGCAGTGCTGAGACACAGAGCCTGTCACAAGTTCTCTGAACAGCCCCTACCAGGTTCATAAAAACTCACTTCTGGTAAGAAACTATATAATTAACACTATAGAAATGAAATCACCACTCATCTTCCCTGGGGATTAGAACAAACACCTCTGGAGTTCAGGGGGCCAGAGGTGAACAGGCAAGGTGCTGAAACTGACCCCAGATGCCAAAAATTAACAGTGAATACATCTACTTATTAAAGCCAAACTCTTCTTGCAAGAGCATGACTTTGCAGATTTAAGTCACATCTTGTTAAATTATATTTTTGTTACATGCTGGTGCTGGTGCATGCTGATGCTCACACCAAGAGTGGTACCAGTTACAAGAGCACTCAAAATGTTTTTCTGCTTTACTAAAAATAGACACTTTACTAATCCTTATTTAGTACCACATATGAATTCTTAAGGAGCCTTCTCTTTCCCCCAAACCATGTGTGATTCATATCACTTTTGTCCATGCTTTTTTCACTGAAAAGTGAAAGTGAAGCCTTGACTTCTCCAAGGCTTGCAGGTTCATCTGAGTTACTGCCAAAGAAAAAGGATGGAACTTGGATAAAAACAATTCTAGAAGGAGATGGCCTTGAAAACTCCAATTTTGCTGTTCAGCAAGGAGCTTCACTTACAAGCAGTTTATACAGATTCATTTTATTAGAGCCAAACAAATCAAAAGTAATGCAATGTTTGGTGTGTTTGTTGTTGGGTGGAGGGTATGGTACAAGGCAAGGCTCAGACCACCTGTCAGAAGCTGCTTTGTCAGTCATAGAAGCTGCAAAGTTAGGCATATCTGGGAGAGATTTAATAGCATTTCTGTTGGAGGTTTCACATTTCAATGTTCTTTTTTTTTTTTCTCAGACACTTGTCTTATTAATTATCTTAATAATCTTCTTGTGTATAATAGTGAAAATTGATATAATTTCTTTAGGTTTGTGGCTTCAATCCTGGTTTCCTTCAACGGGGGAAAAAGTCACTAGGAAATATTTCAGTGTTGTATTTGGAGAAAGGCAGAGTAGTCCCCTCTGTAATGTGGGTGCAATTGGGCAACCTGAGCACAGCTATTTCCTCAGTGTGCTATTAACAACTGATAAAGAATACCTAGAACATTTGGCTCCTGGACTTTTTACTGAAGCCTGAAAGGAATTAGAGCTTCTAAAAGCAATTGTAAGTATTTTCCCTTTGTGACAGCTGATTCAATTACCACAAATCCCTTCAAGCAAATGCTTCAATCAGCTCTGGCTCTACATGCAGACACATTATAATTTCAGTTTCAGGTCTGTACAGTACAGAATAAAGCAAAACCTGTAAAGTAAATATTTGTCTCAAGTACACTGGATCCTTCCTGTAAGTTCAGGGTAAAGGTGTTCTGCACTCTCAGGAGTAGCAGTTTCTTGCCACATAACAGCAGAAGCTGATTACTAAAAACTGTAACAATCAGAAGGTTAAGCAATAGAGAACTCCTCACTGCTGTTGCATAGGAAATAAAATTTGTTAGCTAAACCCTTATAAAGAAAATGGTCTAGAAAATGTTTTTAAAGAATATAAGCATTTTCTAATGTTTGCTCTTTAAAGTTTATATAGAATTGTTTTGCACCATGAAAATTTGAAGATATAAAGAATACCACAGAAAAATTTTCTTTGGTTTTCCTCACCTGACTGGCAGGCATCTCTCCAATCACTGCCTCATAAGGAGGGGGCAGCTCACTTGGATACAGCATTCCTGGGCTATTAATGGTCACTTCATATAAAGCACCAAATGGGGAATGAGGGAAGTCCAAATGAA
>VZUA01097217.1:3712-15860 GCA_013401035.1 Horornis vulcanius | reverse complement strand
TGCCATTGAAAACAAACCCAATACAGTGATGAAAAAAAAATACTGTTATTGTGGTCACAAAAAATGTGTGGATCAAGAGTGGGGTACCAATAAATTGCCACAATATGTATTGTAAAAAAAATGTAATAATGTCCAGTAGGCAGAGTTCAGCCCTGTAACAAGATTTAACCCAGTCCACTGCTAGCTCCTGATTTTTCCTGAAGCCTGTCAAACATGGAAAGGGAACAAACAATGTTCCCAGCTCAGGGGTTTGGTATCTCTCAGCTTTCTTCTTTCTACCCTCTTTTCCAGGGACCTCAAACTGTACTAACAAGACACAGATATGTCAAGTGACCAAAAGAGAGGTGTTCCCTTATTCATGTGATTGATGGTGGAGCTATGCCAGGTTGCTTGTTGGGGGCTGTATGACATGCTCCTCAAGTGTTGGGAAAGCATGGGATCAGGAACACTGGACAGAAATTTCTGCTTATTTGATGAAAGAGGGAGGTGTGGTCTATTGAGGTCAAAAGGCTGAATAATGTTGGTGCAAAGAAGTGGTTCTCAGGCAGTGGCTTGCAGGCATCATTGTGCCTTAAAACTGGGACTAAGAGCAAAGTATAAATTGCCTGCAGCACATCAACCTACTCAGCAGTTTTACTCACAGCCAAGTCACAGGTCTCTGGCTTAACCAGTAAATACTCAGCCTCTTTTGAAGAGACTGTGAACATATTGTATGAAATTATCACTTTTCAAATAAATATTTATTTATTTTTAGGTTCCTGAGTGCACTTTCTATTGATATTACGTCACACTTCTAATGCCTGAAATATTTCCAGCTGTAATTACAAAGTGGAACATTTCTTTGTTGTTTCTGTTTGAGTTTTATGGTCTGGATAGCATTTAGCCATAGTGAGTGTCTGCCATTTCTATTTGTTATTTACTGTTTATGTTACAACAGGAGAGTGTGAGAACTGGACAGCCAATACATCAGATGGATTTGCCAGAAGTGCGTGTATAAAAAGCTTTGCTCCGGGCTATTGTTGAGGATTTCTCCAGGTCATTGCTGCCAGGAGTGAAGTCAGGATCCCTGAGGGCACAGTGCAAGCTGCCATGATAGAGACACATCCTTGGGCAGGCAGGTGAAAGCACCAGCAACAGGGTGGCTGCCGGAAAGGTGGAGGAAGAGGGAGTCTAAAACAATTTAGGGTTTTCTTGCTAAGCCATACTTTGAGAAATAGAGTCAGAAATGTTGATTTGCCCTGCAGGGCAATCCTGAGGGACAGACATGGAAAAGGGATTTGGAGAAGGCAACACAGGTAAATTGTTTTGCCTGGCATGAACCTGCCTTTACCACTAGAAATGGGAATAAAAATGTTGCTCCTCATATTCCTAGCTCAGCACATTATTCAGTGACACTTTCCTATTTGCTCAGCTTTCCAAAATGGCTGTGCTCACCCCGCCATCCCCCGTCCCCAGTGAAGTAACAAGCCACCTACAATATTTTTTCTGCCCTAGTTTCTTAAAAAAAAAAAAAAAATCACAACACCGCCAACTACTTTTGCACAGCAGTCTCGGTCGTCTTTCACTATGCTGGTCCATCCAGCCTGTTATTTAAGTTCTCCCTGAAAAAATCCCACCACTTTCTTCCACAGTGCCCACACAAAGTGAGTCAATGTTCTTTTCCATTCATCTTGGAGAGACCAGGATTGCATCCAACACATTTACTCAAAAAAAAGACAAAAAGGAAGAAGCATGGGTAAAACCACCAGGACATTCATATAAATCAGCTGAATAGTTGCACAACTGTGTTTCTACAACCCTTAATCTTCCTCATTCACACCCCCCTACTATCAAATATACCATGTGGACCCTAGCTATTAACTTTGTGCATAACAGAATATTAAAAAAACCCAAACATAGTAGCAACTTTTTTCCCCATGTGATTGTGCTTTTCTTTCCAAGATGGGTTACCCAGTTAGAGTAAGGAAATTCCCCTCTCCACTCCTATAGAAATGTATGTCCTGGGTGGTGGTTCCATCTCTGCACAGCTGTCAGAGTACAGGCCTCAAGGACTCAGACAGCAACACAAAAACTTAATTTCTGTCATACAGATATCATTTGTTTCTGTATTGTGCTTTTTGGATGTTGCATGTCAGCACGTTTCAGACCTCAGCCAGACTTTAACAGCCCTGGTGCATCTTCATGGGGTCTCTGAAAGGTAGAAGCAACAGTTATCCCTATTTTACACCTAGGTTGTTTTTGTGCCTCTTCCTTCAGAAAAATGAGAAGAAGTAGGACCATCCTTGAAACATGGCATGGGAAGACTGAGAAGGAGCTTCTGTGAGCCCCAGTGCCAGTGCTCCATGGTGGGCAGCAGGATGCTGGCTGGGGGAAGCATCTCTGTGGAATGTGACCTGCCTGGTGCCATGGCTCCATCTCCTGAGTCGGGGAAAGGGATCTGTGCTGTGCCCAGCACAAGCAGGGAGCTTGGCAGGTACTGTTTGGCACACTACAGCTCTCTAACCTCCTCAGCACATAGCAGATGGCTGAACACCATTTCTGAAAAAAGCCCCAAAACAAAACAAAACAAAACAAAACAAAACAAAACAAAACAAAACAAAACAAAACCACAACAAAAACACAACAAACCCAAAGACCCAACAAGCTGTTTATTTATAAGTTTCTAAAATTTATTAATTTTAGGTACCCAACTTTTCTTATAAAATACAGTCAATAAAAAAGAATGGTAGTGTAAACATGGACATGTTAAAGCAGGCTGTTTCCTATCAGACTGCTCAGAAAACTTACATTCTGTTAAATTCTGCAACACCCTTTCTGCAGAAAGCCTATGTGAAGATGGGACTTCTTCCATTTTTGGACAATTGTGGTAGGTAATAAATTTTCAGCTTCTTTGAAATTAAGTTAAATTGTATAAAGATTTCAGTGAGACTGGGATTTGGACTCATGGTCTGGACAGCGCTGGTTTTGACAGACATAGCTTTCCTGGTATTCCAAGAACAGTGTTGTTGTTGTTGAGGTTTTCACAATTCAGAATAATATAATGCCAATTGTTTAAAAAAAGCTTAAAGCTGAAAATAATTTGCTATTTTTAAAACAAATACCCCTTGCCTTTGTATTAAGTCATAAAGACAAAATAAATGTGAACCATTCTTCTGCTGTCAATAGTTAGAGGAACTGTATCTGAATACGTCTAAAGTTATATCAAGGTACAAGATATGCTCATGAAAACACAGAATGAAAAAGTCTTATGCTAACTGATCATTTCTGCAGCTAAGAACATATTGCTGTATTTTCAGAGACAACATGCATGTGTTAAAGGAATTGATGTGCCACTGCTCTGTAAAATTTACCTCTGTGTAGAGGACCCCATGCAACACTTCTGAATTGTGATCTAAGGATGGAGTCTTGCAGATGTCTCCAACTGAGCAGGAAGGAAGATTTCACCCTCTCCCAGAAGAGACTTTAGCAGTGATCACCAATAAAAGAGTGAGAAAGCTCACTTTACATAGAGTCTAGCCCTACAGCAAGCCAGGCAAGAAATGGTTTAAGAGTAAACAGGTCAGGTTTTAGCTCCTCTGAACTGCCAGCTGGCTTCACCCACTGGAGTACTCTAAGCTTTGTACTGGATCTGTACTTTGGGTTAGCACTGAAGTGTGAGTGAATCACAGGGAAATGATAAGCCACAACTTAAAAACAGAAGGAAGGAGATCTGCCAAACGGGAATAATTGGTTGCAGGCATGAGCTTTCCTCACTCTCCAGTTCATTCATTTCTGCAGAATGGCTCTACAAAAGCGTCAACATAAATTTGACATTCTTATGGAAAACCACCTCTAGGTGGAAGTGTTGACCCTGCAGACAGAGATGAGATCATAGATATCTATGTGGCAGGAGCGATGGCAACAATTTTTATAAAACTACTTCCTCTGATATTTTGCTTGAAACTGTAATTAGATGAGGTGCCTTGAGATTTATACACCTGTGAGCAGGTTGCAAAGCTCACAGGAGCCAGGAATTTGTTTTTCTCTGGGCCCTGATCCAATGACTATGGTTCAAAGAAGCGCTTCAAAGGACATTAGCCTGGGCGAATGCAGCAGCAAAGTTGCATTTTTGGTTTTAAACACATGCTTATGTGCAGTCCTCAGATTCTGTGCGTAGCATCTTGAACATGTTTTGATTGACATCGCAGCTTAAACCTGTGCTTCTTAGCTTACTCTGTGCCACAGAAAGTGTTGACTTTAACCAGACAAAAGAAGAACATTGTTGCTGCTTTCTCTCTTTTGAGAACAAATTGTGAACTCCTGACTCCATATTTGAGTAAGTCATTCAAAGGATGAGTCCTGTACTTCAACTGCTGCAGATTTTAAGCGCTATGTAAGACTAGATACTGTTTCTATTACTGCTCTGTAGAGTGAAGATTTGATTCAGAAGGGATCAGAAACCATCCTTCTCAGACTAATTTCTGCACAGATCTGTGAGTAAGATGGACTGTTCAGTTCACTTTTCCAGGTGATTGTTGCACTTCTTCCTTTCTTTCCAGATGCCCCACCTGCCCCTTGCCCTCTTAAGGCTTTAATAACAGTAAATAGCTTCAGCAAAGTTTCATTTTCTTTATTTATCTTTCTCTTTCTGTTTTATACTGAAACCTGATAAGGGCTTCTTTTGGGTTGGGCCATAAACAGCTAAATGACACTGGAGTGCAGCTAAGCACTATTTCTCGACAGATATGTTTTATTTACTGTCAAACCCATTGTTTATATCAACTGAACGTGTCTCACTGACCATTTGTCCTGCAGCAGATAGTCTGGAAGGGAGGTGGTCCATCTTAGAGCTCTGTGCTCACAGCTTGTACCTTCCTACTAGGACAGTGGTTCAACTCCACTTTCTACCTGAGTGAATTTGCTAGTGTCTCACCCATCTGATGAGTGCTGTACTACCAGGGACCCTAAGTGCAGCCTTAGTGGTCACTGCTGGTAGCTCTGTTCCCCACTGTCTGAAATCATCCTTCGTATTGGAGACTAAGGTTAAGCTGAGAGCAAGGTCATGCTGAAAGTGGAATACTGATAGAGTAACTTTGTGAATTCATGGCCAGGTAGTAAAGCTTGTGGTGAATGCTTTGAGCATGGCCTGAGCCTCTAGGAAGGGCCATGCCATTAATGCAGCACCTAGGCTGTGCTTCCACCAGCATAGTTACTCCTCACTAGCTTCCAGTGGAGGACTGCTTAGTTTTCTCATCATCACCATCAGGTCATGCCTTAAAAGAAGTTTCCCAGATGCCACTGAATTGTGTCCTGTAAAGGTGTCTATGTGCATGTGCACAATCTCTCTCAATGAGAGAACTGACTTCCATCCGCACTGGAATGAGACCTTAATTAATTCAGGCATAAACCAGTTAAGTAATTTGTTCTTCAGAGAGAAGTGGCCAAAAGAGGAAGAGAGAGAGCTAAGCCAGAAGCAGATGTTCTCAGAGACTGGTCAGCTCTCCAAAGAGAGATGGGAGTTGCTAGACCCAAAATAAATATTTTTGAGCCCACTAGTAAAGGAGGATATATCATGTTTATATATTTTTAATCTTTATATCTATGCTTGTGCATACATAGATAAGCGTGTGAGTGTATTCACTATGTCTCTCTCTCTCTCTAGATTTGATCAAACATAAAGCTTATTTCCTTAGTCAATATAAGCCCAGCTCTATTACAAAGCCTCAACCATTTCTTTAACACCTTTATACTGTCCATGATGATGTACTCAGCTGTGATGGTTTGTGGGACAGGGAGATTGTGTTACTTGGCTGAGCTCAGCTCTCTCTGCCAGAAGAAATGAGGAAGGTTCACTATTGGTGACTCCACATGTCAGCTTCTCCCAATGAGCTTCTCACTGAGATTGCCCTCTGGTCCTGTTAGAGCCAAATGTGGATGCCTCATGCAAGAATGGAGCTGGGAAAGAACTTTTATCACCTCCGCCATACAGAAAACTAAAAATGGTTAATATATGCTCTTATTTTGAAGTTAAGAACTAGATGACCAGCAGAAAAATGAGGTTCTTCTTAATAATGGGTTGTGCATGTAACCTTTCCTTCCAGGCACAAGCCTTTGCACTCTGTTTTATACAAAACATATCATTTTCTCATAATCTCCTCAAGTATCAAGTACAAGGAAATGGCTTTTTGTTCACAGGGTAGCTCTCTGATTGATTATGTGTTCATACAGGGTCAAAGTCTCATCTTCTTTGTATCACTGTAAACTGCATGAATTGCCACAATCTTTGTAAAGGAATTTCACTTTATTGTTAATCTTTGTTATCATTAAAATATTTGGACTAGTCACCATAGGTTTCTTATAGTTAGTCTGGAAATTTCATTTTTTTTAATCTAGTTAGCTAAATGATCAAGAAAGAAGCTCAAAGATGCAGCTGCACACTTGGGTTTGTGCTTTGGATTCCGGCGCCTTTTTTGCACCCTCTCTTTACTAGGGAAAAAAAAAATCTAAATGGCAGAGCACTGTATCCTGCAAGCATTTCATTCCACCCACACAGTTCTTTTTCTTTAAAACAGTGGCTTATTCCCAACTGGAAAGGCAGCAGTCTAGCTAGAAGACAGGTTATGTTCAAGAGAGAAAGGAAGGAGGTAGCTGAATCATAGCAATTTAACTCTGGCTGGGTAGATGTAAATCCAGCCACTGGTTGCTGCTATCGCAAGCATAGTATGATTTTGGATACAGGGAATGGCATATTGTTCTGGGTAATGAAGGCTAGAGGTCAGAGCAGGCTATGAATTTGCCTCTATTGCTTGCACTCCAGCAGGTGCAATATTCATTGCCTCTGTTCTGTGCACAGCCATCTCTAGCATTACTAATGAAATGTCAAATCATATTTTTATTTACTTCCTTTCTTCATCACCTGCAAATAGCCACATTGACAACCCCCAAACCAGTACAGTCGTGCTGGGTCTGACAGGATGGTTGAGGAGGGTGAGACAACAGCATATTGACCACCCCAACAAGAGAGGCAAACAGCTTTCCAGAGCACCAAGAGAGGAGCACGTCACACTGATAGTGCAATCTTTGCACAAGGATTTTGGTACTTTTGGTTAGGACTCCTGGGAAGTTTCAGGAGCAGGCTCTGTCTGTGCTAATGTACAAATCTGGATAGTACAGAGAGAGGAAAGATTGAGATTTGCTTGTACCATTTATATTTTGGTCATTACAGGGCTCAGTAATCCTCTTCCTTGGCAAGAGCGACAGAGGCAGTCAGGAATGCAGAGCTTGATCTGTAGTATAATATTGACCACCTGGTGGGTTGAAATGTGAGGGAATGTCTACTCTTTCCTCCAAAGCACATGGCAGGAGCCACTGTGGGAGATATGTGTTGGGCTGGATGCATCGCTGGGCTGTTCTACATGGGCAGTTGTGGTGTCCCTCTGAAAGGCAGCATGCCCTGCACTCTGCATTCAGTGTCCCCTCCTTCTTTCCTCTGGGAACATCTTCACAGCCTGTCACAAGGGTGACAAAGGGAAAACCAGATGAATCACTAAACAGATCTCTGAGTTATTGAAAAAGAAGTGGGTTTTAAAAATACTGAGCTATTAAGTAGCAGTACCCTATGCATTTAAAGCAGAGTTCAACTTTTAACCATTGCAAGATAGCCCTGCAAGGCAAACACAACACTATTTCCTCCATACTTCACAAGGAAGGAAATTACAGCACAAGTGACATAGCTGAAGTTTCAAGCTAGGTGAATATCAGAGAAGGGATTAGTATTTATGCTCCCAACTACCAAAACTGGTGTTTTGCTCTTCAAGGCAACAATGCCTCCAAGGCTTTGTGTTGCAGAATGAACAAAGCTAATGCAACTTTAATAACGTGTATGTATATTTTATGCCTTCGACATAAGGACATGGGTTCCTTTGGCTATATGATTTTGACATATAATTGAAAGTGGTGCAGATGTAATGCAATGAGATGATCATGTCATAAAATCTGTAACAGAAGAGTTTTTTCCCCTCACTGTGCATCTGATTCCTTTCTCAGCATCTCGTACCTGGATTTGGGGTGAGAATGTTCTTATTTACATGGATCTGAATTCCCTGAGCTTAAACAAATGTTGATTTTGCTGCCATGCTATTTTTTTTCCCATTTTTTATATCAAAGGTCCTCACTTCTGAACAGATTATACATACTGAAATATGCCAGTCCTTCCTGCTCTGTAACTGTAAGTAAATATGCTTACAATGGGCTGGTTTTGGTGTTTTTTGTTGGTTTTTTGTTTGTTTGTTTGTTTTTGGTTTTTTGGGTTTTTTTTTTGTTTGTTTTGTTTTTCCTGGCCTGATTGGGGCACAAAGAGGAAGTTATATATATTGTTTTTATGTTCTGAGAAAAATGTAGCTGGAGAGTTTTTTGGAAGGAGGTAGTTTTTTCCTCTTCAATGCACTGAGTTAGGTATCAAAGGGGGTGTGTATGTAGATATAAAAGGGGATGTACCTTACTTTCTGTTGCCAGTGTCAGGCCTGCTTAACACTGGGTAAATGTCTCTGTGTAATGGCTAGAGAAATATCAACGTGTGTGTGAAATATCTGCATGCAGTAAAAACAGGGGAGTCGCCTTTAAATTAATGATCCGAGTTTCCAAATACAGTTTGCTGGAAAAGCACCATCAGATTTGGCACAGGTTTTCCAGTTGTGTGTGAAATGGAATGCGCAGTAGGGCTGGGGAGCCATTCCTCCCTACCTAGATCCAGAGACTGAGATTTCCAAAACCCTCAGCGATGCCGGGGCAAGGCAGTAGGTTTGCCAGCCTGCAGAGCCTGTCTGCCGGCGTGGGATCGCTCTGTAGCTAGCACTACATGAGGGGAAGAAATCTTCCCTTCCGTGGCTCATGGGTAGGGATAGGGGCCATCTAGTGGGGAGAGAAATTCACAGCTGAGAGTATCTCTCCCGTTTCAGTTCCCGGTCTCGCTGCCTCCCTGGTACAGCCTCTGCGAGAGTTAGAGGTAAGTAATTCTCCTCTGTTTCAGGAAGGAGCAGTTAAAGTCAAGTCAGTGCAAAATAACCAGCGATACTTATACTAATGGCGTTCAGATTGCACTAGTATCAGGAGACTGCAGAAATCATGAACTGGTTTTGTTCCTTTGCTTCAGATGAAGTGCCACGCTGATGTGAAAATAAAGGCAGACTATTATGTGTGCCCCCTCAATATTTCTCTGTCATATCACTTCAGTAAACTACTTGCACTTAGTCTAGGACCTGAAGTGTCAGCTTAGTTTATAAAAGCTGTTTCCTACGTTCACATGGTGGGTTTATGCTGAGTTGTCTTTAAGGGGCACAGGGAACTGACATACATCACATAAAGATACGCATTTGTTTTTTATTAAAGCCAGGGTCTTTACTTCTATTTCTTTTTGTTTTTAAGTCTGAAGGTTCCTATAAGGCTGCTCTATGCTAAATATGAGTTCATTTTCAATTTCTAAAATAGCTTGTCCCCACCCAGCACCCTCTACTCCTCCATTTGATGAGTGCTCCTATAATAAACTCACTGAAACTTGTTCCAAAAGGCAGTGCTTTCATAGGAACAGTACTCAGTCTCATGTAACAAAAATCTATATTAAAATCCATCGATTGAATCTAGATAAAATGCAGTCACTGTAACTGCTGACAGCAAGAAATTCTGCTCTGCCTTGCTGTGGTGAGACACACGTTGCAGGTGAATCCATGTCCCAGGTGCTTTGCCTTGAATACAGCTGTATGGAAGACATAGTGATGCTGGGAGGGAGGGAAGGAAGGCACTTCTGTTTCAGGTGCCACACAGAAAAACAATCTACCAAAATTTACTTGCACAAACAGTTATTGTCTCCCCTCCAGCTTCATAATCAGCTTTCATGACTGGGTCCTGCTGCTGGAGTATAGGGCTGACATTGGCCACAATCTGAGGTTGTTGCCTTAGAAGGGGGCAATTGTAGCTTTGCTGCAGTGTGAAGCTAGTCCACAATGTGCATTCCTCCACCTCCATCACCCTTCTTCCTCCTTGCTCCTAGGTGAGAGACTGAGAAGCACCTCTGGACTGGCTCCTGCAAGTACAGGAGCCAGGGGCCAAAAGATCCTGTTTCCTGGAGCTGCAGAGAAATCATCATCCAGAGAAGGCACAGCACTGGAAGTCTGGCTCTTGGGCCTGCTTGGGTCATGGAGAAACTTTCTTTGGACTGCTAGGAGAATAAAGCTAGTCACAAAGGGTAGTGGGAGATACTAGAGTTAGTGTCATCCCTGGAAGGGTAAAATAATTTTTGGTGGTGCTGCTGAGGTTCTGGTAGGGTGTGTGGGCTTCCCAAACAGTGGGACAGCCTCCTGTGAGCTGGTTTGACACTCTGGCCTGCAATGAATGCAATCTGTGGCATCAAGGTCACCTTGGAGAAAATAATAGAGCTGGGCAGATGAGGATGCTTACTGACAACATGAATGTATCGGGTGGTGATCCCATTTCTAAGAAAAGTCTTCCCCAGCTCTTGCTTTCCACTGAACACTGAAGCCATACAGGATTTGAATAATGTCCTTGAGCATTTCCCCACTGCCATTGTCCCAGCAGATCTCTGAAGTAGGAGCAAAATCTACCATGAGCCATCAAGTGGGCAGTTTTGATAGGAGTTGATTAAGCCTACCAAATCCCCCCAAAAGGAATCACTTATTGACAGCAAAGATTTTCTCCCACAGCACTTGACTCTTGTGGCAGTTAATGCTGCTGATCATATGGTGATTGTATGATGTAAATATATTCTTCAAAGTACCAGCCTTAAGGTAATATTTCCTTATTAACTTTACTGTTCATGAGGGGGGATGGACTGTAGTGAGAACCAAGGAAGCTGGTATTTGATGCTCTGCTGTTATCACAGTCTTTCACAGTTTCAGAGACAGTGTCAGACCATTTAGATCAGTGAGCTTTGCTGGGTGGGAATTCCCCTGTGAACTGGTTCCCTCACGCCTCTCTCACATTCATGGCTCACTATGTAGCAAACATAAGCCCTGTCTAACAGGATCATTTATTCAGAAACTTTCCAAGTGGATTCCTGGAAAGTATCTAGTAGATGTGTTATAGTTGTCTGTATGTTAGCTTGACCTTATTGCTTGTTTCTGACTTGACAATATATACAGGAAATCAAATTATGCAAAGTGCTAGAAATGAAAGCAAATCTGAACGAACTACAATCCCTGGTTTCAAAATCTGTAAATTCCTTAAGAACTTATGTAATACAAAATATGTGTGTGTCATCCCATAGGCTACAATACATTTGCCTAGACTTTTGTGCATTTATGTTTCTGTTAGTGGAGCATCCCACCAAGTATCTGACACAGTGATTTTCTGCTGTAGAAATGACCACACAACCTTTAAATGCATCACTTGCATTTCTGCTGCCATCACAAGATGCACGCTCCGATGGACTAAGATCTCTTTTGGAAGCCAAACTGCATGTCCAAGTTACTCATGCTGGAGTTGTAGCTCCTGTGAGAAACCAACACCTTTTCCCTCCTGACTGCATCAGCATCAACAGCCTGGTCTTCAGGAGGCTTCAACAAAGTGTCTTCCAGAACAGCAGAAAGGAGGCAGGAGACAGCCTTTCACCTTCAGCTATTCCCAAAGCCGTGTGATTCTGCTGCAGCCAGTGGAGCAAGATTCCCCAGGATGGGGGCAGAGGGAGCTGTGGCTGCAGAGATGGTGACAGCAGCAGATGAGACCTGTCCTGCTGGCAGCTGCTGAGGGGTGCGGGCAGGCACTCAGGGCCTTGTTGAGCTTCCTTGCATGTCCTGTCTCTGGAGAGGTCCTGAGGCCCTCTGGCCACAGCAGGGACCAGAGCTGGCCAAGGGCACCAGCCTGCCCTGCTGCTGCATCCATCTCTCTTCCTTGCTTCCCAAAAGGCTATGCCCCCACAGCCCGCCCCCCACCTCTGTGGGGCCAGGGCAGCCCGTGCCCCCCGACATGCACCCTGGCCCAGCCTTGTAGCTCCATTACCTCCCTGTGCTGCAGGGCTTGAACGCTGCAATTGTTCCCATCCCACAACGGCAGGGTGGAAAACAGGGAATTTAACAGGGAAGGCCTGGCCCAAATTTAGTTTTTGTAACTCCAATTTTTCTTTTTTTTTTTTTTTAAATGAGATTTTATTGAAATGCGC
>VZUA01097205.1:0-11746 GCA_013401035.1 Horornis vulcanius | reverse complement strand
TGATTCTATGATTGTAACAAACCACCGTCACTTGCAAACTCTGAGGTGAACAGGAACAGAGACCTTCTGGATAGCAGGACTACCACAGAAATTTCAACAATTGTGCAAATGCTGGATTTGAGGTGGCTGGGAATATGGCTGTATTTGAAGTTGGTGGTGAGCTCATACAGCAGGTTTCTCTATGTGAGGCATTTCTGTTCATTCTCCCAAAGCCTCCAATGCTGCTGCTGCCAGAGATAATGCCCTGGACAAGAAGGACAGCTGGTGTTGCTTCTGCATCCCTTGGTGTATCGCCTCCTTTTACCTCCTCTATTTCTTTATTCCATCTCAAATTTTTGAAAGATGCTGAGGAACAGAAACTAGAAGGCTAGAAACAGCATTCCAGCCAGCTCACAAATGTTGTGAAGCTTTACCTGGCAGGTTCTCATGACCACCCTTCTGCCTGTGGTGCTGGAGCTGTGCAGCAGGAACACGTGGCCCCAGCAGCCAGAACCAGTCCCACAGCTTGCCATGACTCCCCCTGAAATGCTTACAAGCAGAGAGCAGCAGTGCTACATACCTGTATGTGAAAGCAGAAAGCTTTCTCTGTCTGTTCAGGCCTCAAAAGAAGAGAACATTTGTATTGCATTTTTAAGCTAATGACAGAAAACTTTTACCATTGAGATAAAAACAATAAAAATAAAAGGATTGTGGCCTGTAACACTCATATCTTACAGCTTCAGGCATCCTATTCCTCTGCCTGTCAGTTTTATATATGCATCTATAAAAAGTGTGATAACCTGCCACTTTCTACATATAAAAATATTATAGCAGGCACCAGTGGCGACCACTGTATTTTAGTGCACAAAAAAAATTCCATGAGGACACCACCTTGATTTTTCCTATTTATAGTTTCCCAGAGCATTACATTTAGGAATCAAGATGTTGATATGTGTTCTCTATATCAAAGTTAAGGGATATACAAGAGTGCTTTCTTCAAAGGAAAATTATTTAATCTCTTTTTCTATACATGAATGAATGAGCTTTTTTCTCTGTTGCTTGTAAGTATTTCATACTCTTGCAGACAGCTACTTTGTTTGCTTGAGTTTGAGATTTTATTTTTAAACAAAAGTGGATTTGATTTTTAGGAACGCAACAAGTTAAACTTGCATACTGAGGATAGACAGGGAATTTCCTCATCTCTTCTTAATCAAGCATCTATAAGAAGAGCACCATACCATGTTCAAGTAGGAGCTAGAGCAATACTAAACTACTCCCAGCTCAGGATGGGTACAGCAAAGTGCTTGTCAGGTATCTCAGGCAAGCATTATTGGGGTCTCCTCCTCTTTCTTTTGTTTCATTAGTAGCATCAGGATTAACAGATGTTTTTGTTGAAATCTAAAGAGAGGCTTGAGGGAGAACCAAAGAAAAGCCACCCACTACTGTTTCAGTAGCCCTCCACTGCTACTAAACTTCCTACACAGTTCTGGGGAAGTCCTTCAGATGACACCGGGGGACCTGGTGCCACCCCATGCACTTGGGGAGCACTGCTCAGGCAGAGCCTGCTCCTGCCAGCTCTGGGAATGTTTATGGGGTGTAGCAGGTGTAAATACACTCTCAGCCATACAGGGACTGTAAATGACTAGCAAAGTTTGGGGCTTGAGTTATAGTGACTGTGTGGGACAGACTATTTAGGACAAATCAGTGCTGCAGCATCCCTGTGTTTCTGTGACTCAAGTGAGTGACAAGCACTGCTGAGAAAATACATGCCCAAAAAAGTAGGGTAATAATTAAAAAAGAAAAAATCACTCTACAAAAGCCAGCAACTCCTTCTGCTCCCCCAGAATTTCATGTCTCAGCCTGTCTGTTTTATCCCCTTTACCCTCCCCACTGACAGTACAGAGCACTGCAGCCTGTACTGTAGAGGATAACTACTTGTAAGGTTGTTTTCCAGCTGGGGTCTGACTCCTCTTCTCCTCTTGCAGTCTGACATTCTCACACTGATGCAGCAAAAGTGTGGTTTTCAGAGACCCTCTGTGAGCTGAAGGAGATGGCCATCCATGAAAATCAGATGTATTTCTAGGTGAAAAGTGTCCTGGGTATGCCAGTGTGGAAGATGAGCCTTCTGTTTGCTCATAACCTACTTATGACTGCTTATCTATTAAAGAATAAGGGAAGTCAGGTTTAAAACAACAACAAAATGGATAGCTAGGAGAAATGTAAAAAAAGAATGAATATTCAAAAGCACTTATCATTCACTTCTAATGAATACATTGATTTCCAACACCATTTCCAGTTAAATAGCTCTGATATTTGAAATAGGCCATAAATACAGAGAAGCTCTAATACTAAATCATAAGTGCCTCATACCCCAGTCTTTAGACCAAGGCTGGAGCGTGTGAGTAAGTATTTGGAAAATCTCTTTCAGGATTCAGCTAGAGGCACTTTGTGTTTTCTCACAATTTGGCAGCTAAGGGAGCCAGATATGCTGGCTCTTAAAAGTTTACAGGTATATCAGAAAAATCTGGTGTTTGAACAAAACTGCCTGAGAATGTTGGCCATCCTAGATGGCAAAAGGCAGGAAGCTGGAAGGTAAAAATGGCAACACACAGAAAACAAAGTCAGAAAGTAGTAAAATAATTTTAAAAGGTCAATGTTGTAGGAAGTAGACATTGAAAGAGAGAGAGAAAATCTAAATAAATGTAAATCCATTCAGTCTTGCCTCCTACAAGTCATTAAATATTTCCCAGCAGTGCTGTGCTAGCTGCTCTGTGTATTTGGGCTTGGAGGAGCATTTCTGCCGGCTCACACCACTGTGGGAAGGCAAATGGCCCTGAGCCAGGGATTTCCAAACAGCAGCATCTTGCCAGCCTCTCACAGTGCTGCCAATCACTGCTTTTTTGCCCCCAGCTAAACTGGAGTGGTGGTTTAGGTTGTTTTTTTTCCCAGTGTCCCTTGGCTCTGAATTTAATTCCTTTGGGATTTGAAAGGGCCAAGATGCACTGACCTCTGGCTTTCACTCTCTGCTTGGGTTGGTTTTGTGGTGTATTGCCAAGGTGATGCCTAGAAAGGCTCAGGATGGCCCAGAGCAAGGGGTTTGGGCTAATTTTAGGGTGGAAGAAATTGTATCAGTTGGATGGGTTTGTGTTTTCAGGGCATTAGCTTACTTTTAAACACCTAAGGGATCTGTTAAGGCACCTGAACCATAAAGACTGAGCTTAAAGCACTTACCTAAGGCTACACCGTTGACAAGAGCAGATAGAAATAAAGGTTGTGATGGAGCTCACCATCCTTAGAGGCTGTGTGTGGGGACAGGGCATGCAGAATGAAGTGCAGAGGAGGCTGCTCCAAAATTCACCTCCACCAGCATCCACACTTCCAAAGCAGGGGATAATGTTGCCAACTTACTCTTGGTTCTGTGGGTTTCTCTTTCATGCAGATACTGATGGAGGATTTTAAAATCATTGGAAAATGAATAAATGAATAAATATGTGAAGGATATTTTTTTCTGTCTGAAACAGTTTTGTTCAGCATTTTCAGGCTTCACCTAACAGCTGGAATAGGCAGTTTATCTCTTTGCCTTGATTTATGTATCTTTACTTAGGTAGCAGGTAGAGGAAAAAGAAATGTGGAGGAAACAGTGGACAATATACTGGTTTTGGCTGGGAGTTAGTTGTCTTCACAGTAGCTGGTATGGGGCTGCATTTTGGTTTAGTGCTGGAAAGAGTCCTGGTAGAACAGGAATGTTTTTATTATTCCTGAGCAGACCTTGTGCAAAGTTAAGCGCTTTCCTGTCCTCATTCCATCCCACCAGCGAGGAGGCTGAGGGTGCCCAAGGAGCTGGGAGCAGACACAGCTGGGACAGANGGAATGTTTTTATTATTCCTGAGCAGACCTTGTGCAAAGTTAAGCGCTTTCCTGTCCTCATTCCATCCCACCAGCGAGGAGGCTGAGGGTGCCCAAGGAGCTGGGAGCAGACACAGCTGGGACAGATGACCCCAGCTGACCCAAGGGATATCCCACATCAAATGGTGTCAGTGTTGGCACATAAAGCAGAGGGAAGAAGGAGTGTGGGGGGACGTTTGGGGTGATGACATTTGTCTACCCAATTAACTGTGACGGAGCCCTGCTTTCCTGGGGGTGGCTGAGCTTCCAACGGGAAGTGGTGAATGAATTCCTTGTTTTGCCTTCCTTGCATGCACAGCTATTGCTTTCCCTATTAAACTGTCTTCATCCCAACCCACGAGTTGTCTCACTTTTACCCATCCAATTCCCTAGCTGATCCTGACAGGGATCAGGAATGAGTGAGCAACTGCGTGGGGTTTTGTTGTCAGCTGGGGTTAAACCACAACAAAGATGTGAGGATCCTGGGGGCTGCACAGTAGAAGATGCTGATAATCAAGCTAGAGGATGATGTTGCTTTCCATCTTCAAACTATTCCGAGTATCTGCTCAGCTGGTTAGCCAGGTTTTTCTCTGCTTTGGTGGCTGGGGATGGACGACTTTTGTGAAACATCTGCAAAAACAGACCATGCACCTATGTTTCTGGAAAAAATCTCCTAGGAAAATGGGGAAAAGAATGGATGTTTTCTGTCCTTTCAGGCAAACGCTGAAAGAATTAAAAAAACCCATAGCAGCAGTATGCTGAACTGCTATGACTCCAATCATTTTTATCTGTAAGAGAAGCTGTGAGGGTGGTCCCCCACAAGTGCTGCCGCTGTGTCAGATCCTCTGCCGGAGCAAGATGCGTATAGCATCCATGTATGGATGCATATAGCATCCATGTGTGCTTTGGAGGCCCACAGGACAGCCTCTGGGAGGAATCTGGGTGGAACAGAGAAAAGGGGGCCAGGTAACAAGCCACAGTGTGAATTCAGCTGTTGCCCATGAAAAGCATGCCTGAGAATCTAATTCTAGGTGTTACTTCACAAGACTGGTGAAATATCTCTTCTCTTGACAAAAAGCAGCAGCCCCTCTGGCCTGGCAGTGGCAGCCTCACGGTTAGGGGGTGTAGGTGGACAAGGGGATAGATAGGGTCAGCATGAGCACAGAGGGATCAGCCACGGGGAAAGGAGCCCAAACATCTCCTTGGTGGCCAAAGCAGCCTCTGGCAGGTTAATTGTTAGCCAAGCTGTACCCTCCCGTTGGGCACGCAGGGCCCTTCCCGCTATTTGCCATCCTCGGCAAGCAAACACACACCCTGCGCCAAATCCATCCCTGGAGCGCGGAGTTGCACCCGGGTGGAGCAGTACCTGGCCATGGAAAGGTCGTTTTAAGAGGATGCTGAAGCTGAGTGCAGCGTGTTAAAGGGGAAGAGCAGGGTCGGGGAGGCCAAAAGCCGGGAAAGCAGGCTGCAATTGCTCTGTTGAGGCCACGTCAGCGAGACGGGGGAGCATAAACAGCCGCGGAGGAAAATGAAGGCAGAGCGTTTAAAGCCGGTGTGCATATTCGAGGCAGAGCGAGAGACATCTACCGGCTCCCGCATCCCCGCCGCCGGGGCCCCCTCCCACTAATTACGGCAAGGTTTCCTCTCCTTTCAGCTGACAGCCGGGGAGCGTAATTAGCGTCTGATAAAACCCCGAAAAGTCAGAAATGCGAGAGCGGGCTAAACAATAAACACGGTGGGCTGGGGCGGGGCGGGAGCGTGACGGCCGGGTGATGCCTGGGCTAAACGGAGCGCGCAGTGACACTGTCACCGCGCCGCCAGCCCCGAGCGCGCCGCCAGCCCGCCGCAGACAGACAGCTCGAATTAATCCCAGGAGGCGCGCGTGACAGGCGAGCCAGGCAGACAATTAGAGTGAAGGAGGAAATTGGAAATGGCAAAGGTGTGAACATATGTCAAATTACAACTAAATGATAAATTACAATTCTGTCATTGAAATAAGCGGTAATTAAGAAAGATTTCAGCTAGCCCTCTTGGAGGAAAGAGAGGAGGAAGAGGAGCAAGCAGATTTTCTCTCTTCCCCCCCCCCCCCCTTTTTTTTTTTCTTTTAATAATATAGTTTTAGTGTGCTGGCTGTATTGTTTCCATCCACCGCATACATTTGGGCTGGCTCGTCCTCTTTCTTTCTGAATGCGTTCGTGTACTTAAAATATAATACCTTGCTTCCCCCTCCCCCCTCCCCATCCCCCTGCCTGGCAGAGTGATGGTGTCAGAAATGAGCAGGGAGCTGATAGCAACTGATAAAAACCCATATGGAGGGATTAAAAAAAAAAAATAAAAAGCCCACCCCAACCCTCCCCAGTCTGTTTAAGCCGCTGCACTCTAATTATTTTAAACAAGCCTGGCGCAGCACAGCTGACAATTAGGAAACCCTGCTTGCAGGCCCGGGGGATTCATGTGAGCTCTCATCATCATTGCCGGCTCCACGTCCTTCCCATTTTGGCACCGCGATGGATGAAGGCAGGCGGGGCTGCCTGCCCTTGCAGCCCACTCTGCTGAGACTTGAACCAGTCAGGGAATCGCGGCTTTGGAAGGCAGAATCCCAGCCCAGTTCAGAAGCCATGGTACCTGAGGTCCCTCTGGCCCCATGGCACATCCACTGTGAATTTTTTTTTCAGCAATGGGATTTCTGTGGAACACGACTGCTGTTCCCCAGCTGGTGTTATCTGCTGAGAGCCCGTGCCAGTAGTTGACACTGCTTCTCCCCACAGAGGGGGAAAGCACGCCTGGGTAATGATGAATGTTTAGCTTCATGGTAGCACATTTGTCATGTGAAATTAAAATAATATTGTGTAAACAGCACCCTTCAGCTAAGGAGCTGGAGGTGCTGTGCAAATACAAATGGGGGTGGGGGGGTTGGATATCAACTATACTCATAGGTAGACTTTGTACCCATTTCTACATAAAAGAGTTGTTGCAGAAATTTATCTATTGGCAATAATTGTTTAAAATACACTAAAGCCAGTTTAGCGTACAAATCAATATTAAATCTCTACAAAGCGATCGGCTCCCTTTGCGTTTCATTACATCTATTAGGTTTAATTAATCTGCAAATGGAGTGACATAAAGATTTTTTTTAAAGAAAGCAAGATAGGCTAATTACAGGTCAAAGGCTTTTTATATGCACCCTTATCATCCCTTACCTACGTATGTCCATTATACACAAACGGGTAAGAGATGGCCTATGGATACATTTGCACATTGATGAGCTGGCTTTGAAAAGCCAGGTTTTGCACCAGCCCTCCCTACTTAAACAGGAGAGGAGAAGGAATAAAATAATTCAAAGTGTTAAATGTTTCGGCATGCTTTCCTGACAGCAAGGTTGGCGCTAGTGACCATCATGGAGGGATAAATCATTTTGCAGCCACTGCAGCCAGAAAGTGAAGTTCAGATCCTGGAGAGCTTAATTAGGAAGCATGTTAAAAGTGAAAGGGTGAGAGTCATGTTAATTATGTGGGGTTTCTCTTGGAGCAAACCCAGGCAGCAACATTGCTGTAAGGCTAAAGGAGCATCGTGTTGTTCCCTGCATTAATCAACCCACGTTACTGGTATGACACAATTGCTTACACAAAACCCCATCCTAATGCAATGGCAAACTGCAGGTGGAAGCTTGGATTTCTTTGTACTTGATTACTGTGATGTAACCCTATATTTTTGGAGCAGCTCCATGCTCCGAAGAGTGTTTCAGACACCAAGTGGGTTGTTGTAAGAGCTCTTCTGTGCTGGCATGAATATGATGCCTGAAGGTTTTGACCAGACTCTGTGGATTGCTGGGATTTTCTTCTACCATTAAAAAACTTTGTGAAATTAAAGACTCTTGGTTATCACATGTAAGAGAACTTTTGATATGAGGTCCCAAAGGCTTTATAGATTTGCAACTCAGTAAATTTTTCTGCTTTGTCCTCTTGGTGAGGGCTTAAATCTTGTAAAAATCCTAATTGCAGGGTACGTACACATAATGTCTACAATTCCTGCCTCAAAATTAATGATGATGATGATAACAATAATAAAGTTTTGCTTGAGTAATCCCTTAGTGATGGTAATTAGGATAATGGTGAAACTTAAGATGTGAAGACGTAACTGCTGCTCTCTCAAGCCCTTTAGCTCTCCTACTTCAGCCCTCTGGAATCATTGCCTTCAAGGAAACATGAACTTCTGGAATACTCTTTGTCAGGGTGACCTATTTCCAGACATTACCCCAAACCTGTGTGATCTGTTGGCTGTTTTTCCTTTGGTAAGCCATCCAGCAGCCTCCCAGGAGAGGGCATAGACTGGTTTCCCAATAGGACCCCTCTCTGGAGTACAAAGGGGAGCAGTTCCCTCTCACAGGTGCCTCCTTGTTCAGACACTGTTGTGCTCTGGCAGCAAGTGGAGAGTTTTGCACATGGAGGTTTTTTCTATAGTGATGGAGAAGCCCAAATTAGCAGCTGTAATAGCCCAAGATGTGTGCTTGTCAGATCTCGGCCAAATCTCTTCTGGTGACAGAGATCACAACTACATGTTTTTCCTACATACTCTTGATTCAGGCAAAAAAAAAAAAAAAAAAAATAGGAATTTTTTTTCTACTCCTCAGTGGGCTTGTTCCCCCAACCCCTGTCCTATTAGTATTACTTACTGCTCAAGAATTTTCATAAATCACAGTTTTCAGCTGTGATATTACTCTATCAAAATCTGAGGTGCAATCAAAAAGTTTTACTAAGCAGTCCTTATAAATGATGTATTAGAGTAGTTCACAAAGGAGGTCTGAAATACCTCATATTTTCCATAATATTAAGTGTAAAAAAAAAATAAAATAGAGAAACCAGTGATTTCAGCAGGGAAATGATGGTGAACAGTCCTGGTCTCTTAATCTCCCTTTCTCCATCCACTCACCCCCATATGACTGAAGTAGGGGAAGGTCAGCCTGTACTTGTGTATTAAAAACAACACATGGATACTGCCCTACAGCTGATGCCACTTCCAGGATTTTCACTCGGTTTTTGTTTTACAGGATTCAAAATCCAAAATTCTGCTGAGAGACATCAACCCTCTGGGAATGCCTGGAATAGGTATCTGGAAAGGAACTCTGCAGACATTTCCACAAGAAACAAATTCTCCCAATGGGTTTCTGCCTTAACCCCACCAATGTCTGATATTGTGTCACTGATCCTGAGATTAAAAAAAAATAAAAACGCAGCACTGCCTTTGCCTACCCTCAGTTTGATGTGGGGAAAAGAATAGGAAGCAGAGAGGATCTTATACATGTACTGGCCTGGTAGACGTATTAAAATGCATCATCACCATCATCAGCTGTCATTAGCCACTCCAAGCACTGAGTTATGGCAGGGAAAGCAGAGATTATATGTGCAACAGGGGGGAAAAAACCAGCATTTAAGGCCAGGAATATATTTGGCACTGACAGTACTCTGAAATCATTTGGCATGAGAATATCGCCCGTTACATGGGTGTGTCGAGTATGTTGTTCAACAATTCTGCAGCCCTAGGTCTGCCACTGGGTGTGATTATCACACGTGGAAAGTGGGTTTGCAGGAAAGATGGCCTGAGACAAATATTAGATAATCATTGACCATTTGAGGCAGTTCCTTGCAGATTCAAAGAAACAAAGGTAAGAGCAACACACTAGTAATTCAGGCTATTTTTGAGAATCACTGAAGATATGTTCCAAAATTAACTGCATATAAGGTAAAAAAGAAACTGCAGAAAGAAGCAGATGAGCTATAGTTTGCACAATATTTTTACCATGGGTTAAAAAGCAAAATAATTCTCATTATAAACACTTTAGCCTGACAATCTGGGATACCATTACCAAAGATTTTCTACCCAGACAAGAGCCCAACATTACAGGCTTCTAATAGAAATAGAATCGCGTATTAGACCACAGCTGGTTTTAGCATTTTAGAAAACCAAATTTAGCTTCCATTTGAGATTAAAAGAATATAAAACTACTAGTTTTTTGTACTCCTGCCATGCACATTAAATCATGTTCTAATAAAAAGAAGCTGACTGCAACAAACAAAGTGGATTTGGACAACTACAACCTCCTTCATGCTGTGCTTATTTCAGAGGTTGGAAACAGGCAGAAGCACATCAAGTTTGCAAATGTCAGGCTCTGCATATATGTTTGAATTCATGAAAATGACAGGCTAACCTGGAATATCGTTTTATGGATTCATTTCCTCCCTGCCCTTCCCCATCCCTGTGCACCTTCAGGAAACCTCCTGTGATAGCAGCCCCCTAACTTTTACTGTGTCTCTCCAGTCAAGCTGTTCTGGCCCTGAGTCAGATTGCTGTCTGCAGCTGCCGAAAATTGATTTATCTCCCCACCGACGTTGCCGGTGATGACCAAAACATCAGAGTAATTCAAGATTTGTGGTCGTCTGTATAAAGTGATTCCTTCCCCCCACCTTATTTTACAAGCCAAAGTAATGCTTCAGTCTATCTTCTTCCCACCAGCATTCTTTGAACTTCATTTCATAACCATAATGCTATGGTAGCAAAAACATCTGAAAAGGATACAGCAATTCACAGCAAATTAAAAAAGTATGTCCCAGAGTCTAAGAAAAAATTTACAGTCAGCAAATGAGTATGGAGAATCATAGACAAATCACAGTCTCGATTCAGCAAATACTTGGCAGGTATCCTGACGTGCCCTGCAAGCCTAGAATAAAATAGGACAGAGAAAAAAGCTGAAGGAGGAGATAAAACAGGAGTTGTAGTGCTGGGGAGGAAGCAAGGGCATCGTGGACCCTTTTTTTTAAGAGGCAAGGTAGGTCCTGCAGACCAGCAGCATCCTATTGTGTGTCCATCACTGCAATGTTCATCAGCAGCAGCACCTCCAGCCCCGCTCTCCCCTGCAGCCACGGACCCAAAGCTGTTGCGTGGGACCTGAGGACACCCTTAGGCATGGCCATCTCCTACTCTCAGGCACCATTTAGAAACTACACTGGGACAGAGGAAGCCCTCTCTGCTCCAGCTGGGTCCACTCCATTAGGGAGATGGGCACAGACCTGCAGAGCATGGAGAAATTCCTGCTGGGGCAGCTGCATCAGCATCAGCTGGTGGGCAGAAGTGATGGGAGACCCTGTGGGATGCCCCACTGTGGCTCCAAGCTCATTGCTCCAGCCCTGGAGGTATGTTCCCAACCCCCCTGGAAGCCCTGGAGGATGGCTGGTTTGGGTCCTTCAGAATCACACACGGAGCCCAGCACATGGGATTCTTTCCCTCCCATGAGCCTGCAGGCACTACACCAACACAGACACCAAGGAGTGATGAAAGCATCCAGAATAGCGGGCTCATCCATGACATTTCCACTTCTCAAACTCACAGGCAAAAGGGACTATCATTATCCACTCTTAACGAGGCCCTTAATGATGATCCTGTTGCTCGGTGACTGGCGCATTACCGACAGGTGCATATAACAACACACAGCCAGAGCTGCTTATAAATCCGTGACCTATTCCAGCTTAGACTTGCTGAGGACCTGACCCAAAATATTTATTCCCCCGTGGAAAACAGATACTTCAGGTCTCCTAATGGTCTCCAGTGTTCCTGGCTGACCCAGTTTGGAGCATGAGCTACACTCAGCCCTATTTCAGCACTGAACTAGTTCCATCAGAAATGGTTTCCTTTAAAACTGCTTCCACCAAATGACACACTACGAAAATATTTAGATTTTTTTTTTTTTTTTGAGAAAGAGAAAGCAAGTGGAACTAATCAGAAAATATATACCGGATAAACTGAAATGGGCATTATGTAACATCAATAGAGTTACTAATTAATTCAGATTCATTCAGATTTTACAGCCCTTTTCAGAATCACCATTTTT
>VZUA01097123.1:0-30203 GCA_013401035.1 Horornis vulcanius | reverse complement strand
TTTTTGTGGTGTTTCAGGTGGGTTTTGGGGTGTTTCTGGGTGGATCAGTTTGTGCTGATGGAGATCACACTCTGAACTCCATCCCAGGCTGGTGCCTCAGCACTGCCCGGCCACTCTGTGCTGCTTGGCAGCTGCTCTGCAGCCTGCACTTGGCTGCAGTTCAGTGGCAGGACAGTTCCAAACTGTTTGTCCCTGTAGAGCTCTCTGGGTTGGATGGTGGTACAAAAACATGAGGTTGTGATGAGGTTTTAGGCTGTGCTGGAATAAGGAAGGAGATTTAAATGGGCTTTTTCTCCCAGGAAGTCTTATTTAATATGGAGGGGTATCAATTTGTCACTGTCTTGCTCTGACTTTCCCTTACCCCTCCAGCTGATTTTGTGCACTGCACAGGGTGATTTGCTGTTGGTAACAGAGTGATCACACAGCTCCCTGTGACTCAAAAGTCAAATTGAAGTTAGCAATCATCAGTGCCTTTTGGAATTCCAGCTCCAAGTGTTTCCATCCAAACAAGTCTGTGACCCTGAACCTACAAGTCTGTGTTGCACAAGATGCTAAAATCTGCTGGGCTGAGGTCTGGGGTGGCCCAGGAGATGCAGCCCATGGGCACAGAGGGCTGGGCTCCAGCAGAGCTCCGGGAGACTCTGGAGCCTTGCAGGAGCCCTGACTTGGAGTCTCAAATTTGGGACCTTTTGCCTGGTGTTCAGTCCCTCCTAAAGGAACCCACAGCTGATTAGAGACACTTTAATTGCTCTGTGCCTTGGGTGCCTTGACGAGCAGAAAGAAGGGCCTTAGGATGCAGTTCTTGTTTTTCAGCTTTGTCATTCAGGGGCTGCCCAGCAAAGATCACATCCAATTTCCCTGGGAAATCCTTGCCAAAAGGAACAAAATCTGCCCAGCTCCTCCTGGATCAGCCTGACCACAGACCTGCCTGCCATTGAATCCTGCTGGTTTATCCATCCTGGATATCTCCATTATCTGTCCTGGTGTGTTTTTATACCAGAGGCGTTGCAGCCACCCCCTGTGATCCACAGCAGATTCCAGGGCTGTGCCACAGCACCAACACCTTTAATGCATCAAAAAACAGAGAAAACAAAGCAGAGACCTGAACTGTTTATTTCAAACACAGCTTTGGGTAGGGTGAAGAACCTGGGAGTGTTTCTAGAAATATTGATCTGGTTTAGTTTGCCAGTTTGGGATTAAATCTGTCTATAACTATGGTGATTCTTGGAAACTTGGCCCCAGTCTTTGGGGCTCTGTGAATGAGCTGCTGTGGCTTTAACACAAACTGCTCAGTCAGTTCTTTATTTTAATTTCAAACAGAAAGGAGCAGGCCTGGACATGATTGATTACCTCGGTGACATTCATGACAGCTGGGGCAATAGGGGATGTTTGCATACTTTGTATATAATACCTACAACTTCTTTTTTGTCAACAAGGAAGGACTGAACTCCTTTAAAAGCTGCCTCATTCCTAATTTCCAGCTGATGAGGTGAACTGCCTTAATTACACAGGCCTGAGCAGTTCCGTGTGTACAGATGGGGAGCAAAAACAGAATTATGGACTTGATGGGGAGGAATCCATCCCCTGCCTCCCTGTGGGAGAGGAGCTCTGCCCCTGCTGACTCAGAATGGTGAAGGTTATAAATGACAAGTGCTGGAGTGGCAACAGGCACAATTATGTTTGAACTATTGTGGTGCTTATGCAAAAACAATCAGATTTATTTTTAGCTCATGAATTCTGCTGGGAAAAAAAAATTTTGAGTGTCACCTTGGCAGCTTGATGCTGCAGTGATCACAGAAACCTGGCAAAAATTGGGATATTGAGTTATGGAAGGGTTAAGTGAGACTGAGAAACTGTCAGGTTTGTCAGCCTAAAGTGATTTTATTTTTTGGGTTGTCTAAAACAAATTCTTAATACTAAACTCTAATTATTCTACTCTTTTAATCCAAGATGCTCTTTCATTGTTTTGATTATCTGATATCATTACACATCCATATTTACAACAGCCCTGAAGACTCCAGAGTCCAAAGCTTTTATTTCCTGGGCAGACATAACACAGGAATTCAAAACAAGACACACACATACAAATATACACCAATATACATTTAAACAGTGCAGAAGAGGTAGTACCATTAATTAAGAAATATAATGAGCAGTAAAAATATGGAGACAATTCAGATCTGTCTTCATTGCACCCCTTTCAAGTATCACAAGAGGCTACAGAGAGATTTATTCAGCATCAATCCAAATTTAAAAGTGTCCTCTGTTCTCTGAGATGATTTTACCTGGAATTTTTTATTGGTAGCCTTCAGGTGAGTAGCTGAAGGGACAGTACTTAGTTCAGAAATTAAACATCATGGTTTGTTAACAACTCAGAAAATGAGCTTTGAATTCATTACCTACAGGAACCAGATTGTCTGTGCACCTCAGGATGGAAATTTTTTTTCTCTAAAAAGACCCAATTTCATGAGTGAGATTTGTTTTGGAGAGGGAGATATATGAAAGTGGATGGGTTTTATTGCTACCCTGAAGAAAAACTCCAGTGTAGCCCTCAAGTTCTACTAAGAAACTGCAGAATTTAGGTTTTATCAGGGAGAAAAAACGTGAATTTGATCTCTGTGGAGACAGAATTCTGAAAGTATTGGAAAATAAAGATGGAAAGGCTCGAAGAGGCTTCCATGGGCACATTTAGGAGCACCCAGGGGTGCAGAGAAGCTGCAAAAGGGCAGGAGATCACAGAGCCAGAGCAGCAAAACGTTGAGCCACTTCTGATCACAGAGCCGAGCTCTTCCAGAGCTCCCCTGACCTGGCTGATTATTCCTGAAGGTTTTTTTGAGCTGAAAGCAGCTGAGAAGTTTTGCTCTGTGAAAAGTGCTTTAGGGAAGAAGAAAAGAAGGATTATCAGCTGTAGAGGGCTAAGAATAAAAAGCAAAATAGAGCTCAGTAAATGCATTTTGTGTTTGCATTTCCAAGGTGTTTCTGCTCAGGGGAGGACACCAGGCAGATTGAGGAGTCCAGGGAAGGTTACAGGGAAAGAGCAAGAAGAATTCCTTTTCTGGGATTTTTTTTTTCCAGATTTCCTGGTTTTTCCCTTTTGTTTAAGCTCTGATGGGCCACCAGGTGAAATTAAATAAATCCAAACCAAACAGCCAGGCCACAAGTGGAGGGAAGATCGTGTAGGTAACATTTATCTGATGTACTCCTCCTCAGAGGTGCAGGACGTGTCTTCTTCTGTGCTTTCCTCCAAATCTGGCAGGTTGCCCCAGAGCAATACATTCACACCTGGTGGGAAGGAAACAAAGGAGGGGGAAAAAAAAGAAAAGATATTTTTGGATTGCGACCTTATTTTCCAGTTGCACAACTGTCTATTTTGAGAGAAAATATTCCCTGCAAAACCCAGGAAGTCACGTTCATGATGAATAAACCTATTTTCTGTCTTCCTTCAAAGTGATCTTGGGAGTGTTGTTGTTTATTTTTTTTTCAGCCCAATTCAGAGGATAAATCCCTGCCCACAGAAATATTTATATAACCAATCCAGGCAGCTATTGACAACGCCCTCCTGAATGATTTGTTTGTGAACAGCATTGATCCGAGGCACAGGTGACACTGCAAGGTTTGGCAGGGAGTTTCCCTGGTGGTTTATCAGGGAGCTGTGCATTCCTGAGGATCCAACCCTGCCAGACACTTGGCATTCCTCCCACCAGGATGCAGGAGCTGCAATTCCAGCTGAGGAGGACTCAGGGAGGGTCAGAGTGACAACGTGACTCACCCAAAAAAAAAAAGAGATGCCCCTTGACAGCTGCCTGACAGTGCAGCAGAGCCATCCCCAGCACCATAAATAAACTTGTGTTTACACTGGTGGGGGCCTTGCTGCAGAAAATCCTGACTGTGTGCATAGATGGGGAGGTTAGGAGCGATTTACACTGGGATTTCCATTCACAGCTGCCTCCCTCCCAGTGGTTTTCTAGGTTAGAGGCAGTTCCTCCATGTGCCAGCCTCCCTCCAAATGCTTTGGCTGTTTTGGGATGCCTCGTTAGGATGGGGAATGAGGATTTTAGGGGAAGGGAAGGAAACAAAGGGGTGCCTCACCAGAAGGGTCGAGCCTGTTGATGCCAAACACTGCCTGGCTGTGGAACATCCAGAGGTGGCCGTTGTTGCAGGACAGCAGGCAGGGCTTGCAGGGACAAATCACATGGTAGCCAACGACGTTGCCACTGGAAAGGCAAGGGAAGGAGTGAGCCTGGGGAAAAGGTGCATCTTGGTGGCTTTTCCCAGCTCCAATTAAATAGCCCCAGTGCCATTATGTAATGCTTGTGTTTTGATAGAGTTGAGGGAACAGGGTTAAACAAGTATCTTAAATATTTAGGGAACATCTGTTGGGAGTTACAGAATATCTGCGTTTTAGATCTTTGGCACACAGAGAAGCGTTTAGTAACCTAAATTGTGTAACCCAGATTAGTTTACATACCAACAAATGCTGGTGGATTTCTTTATTTGTTTTCCTTTGGAAGGTCAGTGATTCCAACCAGCGGAGAAGTTCCTCACACCCAAAATCCACCTGCACACAAGCACCGTGCACAGGAGGGTACCAGCAGCAGGAGTGATGAAATGGAGAATTATGGAATGGTTTGGGTTGGAAAGGACCCTAAACCTCATCCAGTTCCACCCCCTGCCATGGGCAGGGACATCTTCCACTGTCCCAGGCTGCTCCAGCCTGGCCTTGGACACTTCAAGGGTGGGGATGGGGCAGCCACAGCTTCTCTGGGCCAGATTATTGACCCTTATCAACTCTCCTAGATTGAAACCATAATAACCATTTATCCATTGTCATGTGCTCTGATATTTCTGTTTCTCTACTTCCATCTAAAAAACCAAATATTGTGTCCCTATCACAACCCCCACATTGTTCAAATCTGAGAAAGGTAAAATTCTTGACTAGGGGACTGAAAGAATTCTCTCACATAACTGTGAGCTATTTGAGAGTTGTTGTTTTCACCCTTAAATATCAGGCATTAATAAGGAGGATAAAAGAACTCCGAGAACTTTAGTGACAGCATGTTCCATCTGCTCCCAACAACCCGATCTGCCAAGAGGATGTTCTATTAATTAGCAGATGAGTAACTGCTTCTTGCTGGGGCCTCGTTCACAGAGATATCTCAGTGTTGAGGCAGACATTTCGTTGGGCAGGTGGCACACAAGCTTTCAGGAGACTCAGCCTCCTGACAATGCTGTCACATTTCCACTGGGGACTCACACAGAAATACCCTGGCAGCCTTGGCCAGGAGCAGTGGGCTGAGTTTCTCCCCAGCAGCATTAAATTTGCACCAGGGAACGCAATCTGTCCGTTCATCCCTGAGCTGCAGGAGGTGACAGCGAGGAGGAGACACAGGGCTGGGACAGTCAGTGCCACCGCTTGTGCGCTCACCACTTCAAACAGGCGATGTTCTTCAGTTTGCACTTGCAGATTTCAGTGAAGTAGCAGCTTCCGATGAAATCCACAGTTCTGGAGGAAGGAAATGTACAGAAGTTGAGAGCTGTGGTGATCACAGCCTCAATGTTACGATGACACCGGGCTGAAGTCACAACAAAGCAGTGCTGCCATTGGTCCCGGGTGGTTTAAACCTCCTGAGGCCACACAGTTCTATTTTCCTTTTGACTCACATTCCTACTCATATGGAAACTTTAATAAGGACCCACGTGACATTGAGTGAGTATCAAAAAGCCTCTTAAAACAGCCCAAAAAAGAAGAGCTTGCCTTGGTACTCAGAGGCTCTCGGGCTCAGCGTGGCACTGTCAGTCAGAACCATGATTAGGGACATAGCCCCAGCTGCTGCCAAATCCCAGCTCAGAAACAGAACAATACCTCAGAGGCTGGGATGTTTAAACCCAAACCTTTGATTCCTTATCTCCCCTCCAACCCCTACTTTCTGATTACCATGTAATTTCACAACCTGATTTCCTTACTATTCAAATCTCGCTATGGGAAAGCAGCACTGAGATGAACTGGGGGAGAGTCCTGGCAGCAGTGACAGATCAGGTTTGTTCTGTTTGCGGGTCTTTATTTCAAATTCTAATCTTCGCTTCGGAAAGCAGCGGGAGGAACTTCCCGTGGCTGCTGAGCCTGTGTCAGCCCTATGGATGGATTAAATTGGAGTCTGGATTTGCCCTGCACGGGACATCCCGGCTTTTTGCTACCGTGCCGTGGATTTCCCGGGGCTGGAGACGTAGGGATAGGGTGAACCGTGTTCTGTGGGGCTGTTGTGGCGGTGACAACGGGATTAGGAGTGATGCTGAGAACCCTCCAGCCGTGTCCCTCGGGGCTGACAGGACCCCGTCCCCCGCTGGGAACCTTTTCCCCCTTGCTTACCCCGAGGGCGGGATGTCGGTGGAGAAGAGGTCGGTGTCGGTATCCGCCAGCAGCACCGCCTGCATCCCCCGCGAGCTCAGCACCTGCCGGCAGAACCGGCAGCACAACACACTCACGCACCGGTCCTCGAAGGTGCAGCCGCTGGAGGACATGGCGGGTGGGACCCCGGTCCCGATCCGGTCCCGACCCTGCCCTGGTCCCGGTCCCGATCCGGTCCCGATCCCGGTTCCGGTCCCGGCCCGGCGCCAACGGCCACGCTCCCACCTGTCAGTTTGAATTCCCGACCGCGCCCTCCCATTGGGAGCCGCAGGCCACGCCCACCCCATTGGAACATACAGTAGCACCACCCCTGCCGCCTGTCTATTGGTGGAAAGGCGCGCCTTGCCTCGCTTTTATTGGTCATATTCGCTGTCACTCACACTCTCGTCCCACCCCCGCGCCGCGCTCCGCCGGCGGGGTGGTGCCACGGGAGCCAAGCGGNAGCTGAGGCACCTGCATTTTTCTTCTTGAAAGCAGGTGTACTTGTGCCCTTGGGCATAGGAGAGGCAGCCAGCCCTAAGCTGCTCCATCTGCTCCAGCCCAAGGGCCACGTTTGACTGGATCATTCACTGCTGCTACACCTACAAGCTGAAAATCAAGGTGCTTCTCAGAAAGTGTCTCCTTTCTGCTGCATGCCCCATCTCAGGATAGCTCGCTACACACCAGGCAAGTGTTCCCAGTCCTGCCCTCCTGCTCTGGGAAATCTGCACTTGCCTCCTCCCTGCCTGCTGTGCCCTGTTCTGCTGTCCTGTGTTTACTCACTGCCTTGCCCCTCTGGCAGTGCCATCCATGAGCCTGGAGAAAAAATCCCCAACCAAAAAAAAAAACCGAAAGGGAGAAGCCGCGGGCGGAGCCGCCCGGCGGGGACGCGCCCGGTGTGCCCGGGGCTGTGGCCGTTGGGGCCGAGCCGCGGTCAGCGGGGGATGCTGCGGGGCACGGGAGCCACGTCCCGGGGGAGCCCCGCATCACAGGGAGCTCCCACACCCCCGGGAGCCGCTCCCCGAGGAGCTCCCATTCCCCAAAACCTCCCCGTTCCTCCGGGAGCCGCTCCCCAAATTCTCCCCGGTGCCCTGCACCCTAAGTCAACCCCAAATGAACCCCCGCTCCCCCGGGACCCACATGCCAAAGGAGCTCCTGCTCCCCAAACCATCCCTCGTTTCCCCGGGAGCCGCACCCCAAATCACCCCCGGATCCCCGGGACCTGCACCCCAAATTATCCCCGGGAGCCCGGTCCCAGAGGAGCCGCTGTCCCCAAGCCATCCCCCGGGTCCCCGTTGTAGGCGTGTTCCTGGGTCACCTGGCCGGGCTGCAGTTGGAACCTCACGCTGCTGCTGCTGCTGCTGTTCAAAGGACGATTTGCAATGTCAGGGTGTCGGGGCAGCTTTGCTTCCCATCACAGATTTGGGCTGCGAGCAGTAATTTTCTAAATACATATTTATTATTGTTATTATTTGTATTTGCAGGCAAGCAAACCAAAGCTGCTTCTCTGCTGCTGCTCCCGTTTGTGATTTGATTTGTATCATCTCTGAGCCCATTAAAAGAAATAAATAAAAAAAGAGAAGAGCAGAAGAGGAAAAAAAAAAAAAGGACAAACCAAACCCACACAAAACATGTGCGGAAGGACTTCCACTCCCTGGCTGTGCTATTGAGGATCAGGAAGAGCCTTTGGGGGCTGCAGGATCTCGCTAGGCTGATGCTGCTGCTCAAGGATTTGGTGCAGGGAGACAAAACTGCTGCCTCTTCCATCCGCTGATCTCAACATCTGCATTTTCCTGCTGCTGTGCTCCCTCTCACACCCTCTCTCCATGGACTGAGTTTTTTTTCCCTTTTTGCGGGGGGGGGAGGGAAGGACGAGCAGAAAGCCAAGGCATCGTGCTGAGAGGAGTGAAAATTCCCTTTATAGCTCGTGTTCTGGTGGATCTCTTTCGAGGTTATTCAGCTTTTTGGAAAAGAAAACATGACGTCGCCAGCAAAATTCAAAAAGGATAAGGAGATCATAGCTGAATATGACACTCAAGTTAAAGGTAAGGAATGGTTTTATTTCCATCCCTTCATTGCGAGCCTGCCTGGCGATTTGTTGGAGTTTGCAGTGGATATTTGGGTGGGGAAGAGGGAAATCATTTGCAGATTGCCTGGAATTTGCAGGGCTTTTTTCGGCATACAAAGCTGGGTAGGGTTTGCAGTGCTGTGTCTGTCCCCATGGGGCAGTTCCTGCTTTGGTGGTGCCGTTTATAAGGTACCACAGCGAGGACTTTTTTTATGGAATACCCACATTTTTGAGTTCGGGGAGATCCATCTTTTCCTGCCTGCCGTTCCGAGAGACGGCTTTGCATGTGAAATATGAGAGGCAGGGAATGGCTTTTTAATCCTCTGCCTGTCATGGGAATCTTTGAACAATCTGTGCAGTGTCAGAGGAGCATATTTCCACTGCTGCTGATGGGGGACTGTGCTCGAGGGTCCCTGGGAAGCTGCTTGTGCTAGAAACTTCCATTATTCAGGATTTTGCTCGGGGTGAGTCCATAAAATTCCCTGCTTTTCCTTCCCGTGCTGGAGTGTAACAGCTCGAGGCTGCAGTGTGGGTGTGGGTGTACACACACACACACAGAAATGCACACACTTAGAAATGAATAAAACTCGTGCAGCAGCGTTATTCCCATCATCACAGGGATTAGTAAACGGATTTAAACAGTGGAGTCTGCAATGACCCTGCAAGTCTCCTGCAGAATTCAGCTGGCTGGGTTTCAGGCCATCATGTGCCTTAGGTTAAAAAAGTAAAAAATAAAAGGTTGGTGAAATGCCCCCCAAGCTGCTTATTTTTGTGAAGTTTTCAGGATAAGACATATTTAAAAGAATAATTAGGGCTTGTGCATGGCTTGATATGTCGCTGCTAGGAAGTTCTGAGATTCAGTGATTTATCTAATTGGTTAAAACTTGCTTGGTATGCTCAGAGCATGCAGGAAAGATGGCCTTCGGGCAGGGTTGATTGAGTTAAATCAATGCAATTTGAAAAAAGAAAAAGCCAGATTTAAATCTGAGTAGGAAACCTAGATTAAAACTGACAATTAAGATATTGTTTTGCAATTAAGTGCTCGGTTATTTTTCCTGCTGGGGAGGGGGGCTCTGCTTGTTGGCTGCAAATCATTAAAACATGTTGTCCTACAAGACATCTCCTACCCTGACCCCAGTGCCCTGCACCTAGAAGCAGTTTGGGTACTTATGTTGAAAAATGCTTATTTGAGCAAATAGGAAGCTGTGTTAAGAGTTTATTCTGATTTTTTTTTTTTTAAATATTGAGGTTCTTAAAGTTAGAAATGGAGAAGGGTGTGTTTCTCTTTTACTGGTTTAGTTTCTATTCCTGTTTTCGAGCTGTCTTTGGAACTGGGAATTGCAGTCGGTGTAAAATTAGAGGCTTGTAGGTTCTTTCATTATTTACCCCATCAAAATGTGCGTGATAGATCTGAGCTCGCAGTCACAATATTTGGGAATAACACGGAAACGAGGCTTTGGAATTAGCAAAGCGCATCCTCTCACCTCTCAGCTCTGGCATGAATTAGAAATCCTTCCCTTCTTTCCCAGACAAGAGACCAGGAAAATAGGAAGGAGCCTTCCCTATTGCTGCCAGAGCTCAGCTCATCCCTGGGGCTGTCAATTAATCTGGAAATATGCTCCCAAAAGTGGACTGCAGTAGTGGCACACAGATTTTTTTCTTTTTTTTTTTTTCTTCTTGGCCTTGTAAAACATTGCTCTCTTAGATCCAGGAGGTTAAGGAGGCCGGAAGTGTCTGAAGGCATCAGGAGGAGCTGGGAGAAGGGGTTTTCCTTCCTGAATTAGCAGTGAGGGCAGCGATGAGTTCGCTTCGGGATGCTCTGGATGCTCGTCCTGTCCCTCTCCCAGCGCAGGAATGGGGAAGGAGGTGCTGATCCATCTCCTGCCCCTCCTTGGGAGGGAGGTGTAGAGGGACCAGGCAGCTCAGAAAAGCACAGGACAGTGCTGCAGCAGCCCTGTCCCACATCCCCTCGTTTATTTCCGAGGGGGAGCTTCCCTTTTCCACCCAGCATTGACCTTTGGGAGCTGCTGTGACAATGGGGATCGTTGTCTCCCTGCATTTAGGTACCAGCTTTGGGGGGAGACTTTGCTCCTTTTAGAACTTCAAAATCCTTTACATCTTTACGCTTTACATCCCACAGATACCTCAGTTCTGGGCTGGATACTGCTGTGATTCCTTAGGGAACCTGTCAGCTCTAATTCCAGGGATGTGCAGGTCTCTCCATCACAGTGGCAATGGTGTTAACTCTCTTTGAAATCTTTTTTGCTGAGTTGGGAAGTGGAGCAGTGGCTGTGGGGGTGAGATGAATCATGTGTTGGCATGCTACACGAATTGTGAGGTGGCATCTGCTCCTCCGATGAGAAAACTTGGATATTTTTTGCTGGCATTTAGAAACTTGCGGCGTTTTTTGTGCTTCATTCTGTGCTGGGAGCCGTGTTTAGAGGATTCATTTAAAACCCTTAATCCACAAACACCTCCTTAAGCACTTTAAATGATTGCTAATGGAATGATGGAGCTTTGTTTAAAAATTTAATAGCCTTAAGTGGTTAATCAGAAACCATTTAGAGGATGGCTTGATTAATAGATCATTGTGATGCAAAATTTTTGATTTTCTGTTGCTGAATGAGCTCAGTGTTTTTCATTGAAAAAGGGGCAGCAGGGCAAAGGATCATGGAATGGTTGGGTTGGGGGAGACCTTAAAGCTCATCTCATGGTCAGGGACACCCTCCACTATCCCAGGCTGCTCCAAGCCCTGTCCAACCTGGCCTTGGACACTTCCAGGGATGGGGTGTGGATGAGTGAAACGTTCTGTCCTTCCATGAGCTTTAGGTATTTGTTGTCTCCCAACAACCATTTCTCTGCCTCTTTTGGATTGGAGTTGGCTTTTCCTGTGGTTTGTGTGTGTGGGGAGATAAACATTTGAATGGAATTAATTTCTGAAGTTGAAGATTTTTTTAACCAAAGCTACGGTGCAGTGATCAGAGGGTGTGGAGGGAATGAGGGGCTCCTTGCTAGTGACCTGTCCACTCTGGTTGAGGCCAGGCTGTGCATCTGTGGAAGTGGCTGGAACCAGGCTGGACACAGCCTTGAGTTCTTGGTCTGACCCTCTAACCCCCCACCAGAGGAGGTGCTGGATTGCACAGTGAGCCCATGGTCTCCAACCTCTGGAGGTTCAGCTCCAAACTCACTCATCTGCAGAAGGGAATTAACCCACAGAGGTGCCCAGACACGTTAGAGTTTATTCTGACCTGCGCTGTCCTCGAGCCTTTCTCTGTTGGTTCCATGGTTTGTCCTCTCTGCTCTTGGAGAGGATCCCCAGGGCTCCTTGGAGTGCCTCTTTTTGAGGAAACTCCAGCATGAATCCGTGTCAAACAGTCGGAATTCTCCTGCCAGGACTACCCGGGGTCGGCAGGGGAGGGAAGCGCTGCTTTGATACCTCCCCATGCCATGTGCTCACAAAGCCTGGGAGCCCTGTGAAGCTGCAAAGTGAGATTCCGAGGGCTCCATATGGAGCCTTTGATATCTCAAGCTCATCCACTTGTCTGGATTGTCTCTCCCAATTCCTTTGTGCAAGTTGTGGTGAGGCAGAGATAATTAATTTATGCTGTGCAGTGTGTTCCTTGTGAGGCTGGGATGCTGCCTCTCTGTGCCCGGGCAGGCACTGTCAGGGTGTTTTTTTGGTTTAATGTATTAAATTGGAGTGTACACTTGCTGAGGAAAGAAAAGCCAGTGATTTATCTCTTAATTCTCCTTTTCTTTCTCCTTGTGTCCCACGAGAGCCCTATATTTAATTAGTTTGTATAAAGCTTCAGTAAATAGCTCCATGGTTTGAGCTGCAGAAATTTAATAATGACATTTTTTTACACAGCGTGGGCTCATAAACCACTTCTGTCCTTGAGTAGTCGCTAGCAAAGGTTAAAATGCATCTCTTGCAGATCTTGCAGCCCAGCCCAAAAAGTGCTAAAAATATGACAAATGGATGAGGTAATTTATAGCAGGAGCAAGCAGAGCCCAGAGGTGGCTGCATGGTTGCTGAGCTGAGTTTTTCTTTGCTAAGGGAAGGTTCCTGATAAGAACAACTCCAGGCAACCTCCCAGCTGCCATCACACTCAGGCTACTGAAATGTCTAAAACTTTCCCTTAAAGCTCCCCAAAATGGCTGATAAATTTTGGATGAGTCCCTTTTTCTATGTGTTGAATATCTGAGAGAGTGTTTGATCTGATTGTGATTTTTTGCCTTAAATGCTGTGTGGAAATCTCATTTGTATGGTCCATCCTCCTGAGGGATGCTCAGCAGTTTTTAATCCTGGTGAACTCTTCCGACTGGTCCAGCCCTTCTGGTGTGAAGAATTGCAAAAGTGGCTGTGACGGGTCAGCAGCTGTAATTTGGGGGCTGGAAGGGAAGTGTGATGCTTTTGGTGATGATTTCAACCAAAAATTGGCATTTCTCTCAATGGTTGCAGGATTTTTTTTACAGAATAGTCTTCAGATTTTTAGATCAATGAGCTAAAATCGTTGTCATTTATTTTACTGCCGAACCTGTGCACGTTGGGATTTTTCAGTGGTGTTGATGTTAGACAGAAATGTTGATTTCTCTTTTGTGTTCATCACCTGTTCAGGTCACCAGGTTGGCCACTGTGACCGATCCTTGCACCACCTGGGTGGGGATTCCCAGAGTTTTTAATACACCCTGTAAAGAGCTTTTTCAGCCACTGACCCCGGTGTGGTTGAGTGAAGTAGTCCTGAATTCTGATATTTTGACTCTGCAAGCGTTGGCTTAACTTTCCCATTTAAAATGTGAAACTACCTTTTAAGGGGTTTTTGCAGTTAATCACGGCTCTGTGCCTGTAAGTGATTCCATTTGTTTGCAACAATGACTTGCTCCAAACTCCGGGCTCTGGAATTGCTGTGGAATCATCTGGTTTTCTGCAGTTCCTGATAGTGCTAATCCCTTGAGTTTTGGAGCTGGATTGGGCCAGCCGAGCAGCCTTGGTGCCAGAAAGGGGGAAGGGGGCGTTGAGAGACTGCCTTGATGTTCCAGCAATAGTTTGTGTTTTTGTGTCCAACTCCTGCTAATGGATTATTAATGAGGATGGAAAGAGGTGAAGGAATGCAGAGTCTGCCTTCTTTCCTCTCTAGCTCGAAAATCCCTTTTTTGCAGTTTCATCAGGTGTTGGAAGGCTGGAGACCAACGCTGACGTTCCCTCCAAAAGCAGAAGGAACTGCCAGTGTAACTCCAGTAGGATTCTATAAAAAGTTTACTGGTAATAGCCAGTTTTCCCTGACTCCCAGCTAAGGGACAGGACATTTCTCTTTAGGTCTAAATGATTTCCTTTCGTGGTGAGGTTACAAATTAGTATCTTTCCCTTTTCCTGTCAGTTAAAAGGCTCGACTCCTCTTTTATTCTTTTTTTAAATCCTTACTAATTTTGTTTGGCCATTTTAGGGATTTACTTGGAAGAATCTTTGCCTGGTCAACTTTTTTCAGCTGTCGTTATGAAGAGTGAAAAATCTGAACCTTTGTTGAGATGGAAAGTATGTTCAAACACATGTTCCCTTGAATGGCTTTCGCTGTGCCACGCACAGTTGATATTCATTACTCACGACTTTATTTAGTTCATTTTTTTTGGTATGACTTTCACAGATTTCATGGTTTCTTGCTGAGAATTCCTACAACATCACGGGTGTCCTGGTCTTGGAATACTGTCAGTGCTTTGTAGGCAATGGAAGCAAATGCAGTTATGGGATTTATTGTGGGATAAAAGTGTGGAAGAAAATGGGAGAAAGGGTCTTGACCTGGCAGTAATTCCACAGCAGAGACCAGTCTCCATTTCTACTTTCTATGTTCCCCTTTCTTCCCAAATTGCAATACTCTAGGAGACAAAACAGGCCCTTCTTTCTGTGAAATCCCTGGATAATGGTCACTGAAACTCTCCATGTGTTTGAAGTCAGAAACCCTGTGATGGGGTTGTAAAGTGAGGAAGCTCAACTGGTGTTTTCCCAAGAAGACGCTGTAAATGGATTGGAACCATTTGAAACATTGTAATTTTTTGCCATCAAAGTAACTATTTGCTGTTGTTAAACTCCAAATCTTCTGACCCGGTTGTTTTGCTTTGAGTTCAGAGTTAATCGTAGCTTCTCTGAAGGTGTTGCTAAATGTGATGCAGAAATTCTGAGATCTTTAAGGGTTTCCAGCAATGCTTCACATTGATTTGTGTGAAATGAGCTGAATTAGGCCGGGGGAGCTGCCTTATCCTGTGGCACAAGAGCAGCTCCTGGCTTTTTGACTCTTGAGAAGGAGCCAAATAACCAGATTAGCTCCAAACCCAGCGAGGATTTCAATCTCCAGCCCTGAGCTGCTGCAGCAGGCAGGGCGAGCTGGTTGGTCCTGCTACGTCTGATGGTTTTGGGTTGGTTTTGTTGTTTTTTTCCTTAAATCACAGGACTTTCCAAGAAGAGCTCCTTGGCTTCTTGCAAGGAGGGAAGGATTTTTGGTTTGTTTTTGTACTGCTGTCATTGGATGATGGTTTTCCTGCAGGGAGGAAACCATGGAAGGATGCAATTTATAGATGGGGAGTGCTTGCAAATTGAACCTACTTAAAATAACAACAGTTGTTGCCTGGGAATGAGTCCCTGAGTGTGTCTTGGGCCAGCAGTCCAGTCCCACTGCAGGGCATGCTCTAAGTTTGTGAGTTTAGGTGGGAAAATTGGGAAATGCCACAACATCCTTTTCTTTATGCAATTTCACACTGGAGCAGGGCTCTTGCTGTTCTCCTGCTCTGAGTCTGTGGTACCAACATATTTTATGTGGTTCTGCTGCTTCTAGGAAAAATAAAAATAAGAGTTATTTACATATTTCATTTACCACTGTTTGTGTTAAAATTTTTTGGGATAGGATTATGTATCCAAGAAACTTCTGCTCATCCACCAGGTGTAATTCCTCATTCTGGGCAGGGCTGTGGCAACCACGGCCAGCTGGTGGCTGCTGGGGGCTCCTGGCATGTGACAGTTCTCCTTCTTCCACCCCAGTTCCTCTGGGAAGGGCTGCAGGAGGCTGTCTCAAGTGTTTTCCTGGGAAATCACAGCTGTGAGGAGTGAACTGCTCCCGAGGCAATGGGTGGCACTGTGAATAACCATCCGTGAGTGGAAATGAAGCTTGCTGCAAAGCTGATGCTCCTCCACCTTCCTGGGAAGCCAGAGCTGTATCAAGTGCCTGTAAAGCAGAATCAGGGAATTGTTTGGATGTGCCAAGATGCTGACATCCCTTCCCTCTGGCAGGGCTGCTTTCCTGGCTGGAGCGTTGGGCAAATCCCCTGTCAAAGTTTTATTTAGCTACCTATTTAGCTAAATAAATTATTTATTTACCTATTTATCTATTCGTTTATTTATCTATATATTATTTTGGTTATTGGCAAATGCAAGTTCAGACCTGTTACCCACAAAGCAAATTATCACAGGTGTGTTTTGACGAGTCTGGTGAGTCTGAAATGCATCAAAACCTGAGGACAGAAAAGCACATCTATAAGAAGCAGCCATTGTTGCTGTGAGGGGAAAATTCTCAATTTTGGTTGATCTGTGCAGGGGATGAATGAATGAGTGACAAAGCAGAGTGTGGAGGTGCAGATCCCTGAGCAGGCCTGTGGAGGTTTTTCCTCAGTGTTCGATAAGCAGCCACTCAAAAATTTAATAAATGAACATCTCTGTGAAGTGGTTTTGGAAAAGAGCCTGGCTTTGCTTTGGTCTCTTTAATGAATGTAACCCTTCCTAACTTTTCTGTCTTCTCTCCATCTGGTGGAGGAGGAAAAGGCTTCATCCCAGTCATCCTTTCCAAAAACGCCAGTGCCCCAGCACATCTGTGGGTGACTGCTCGTGCCCCTGTGTGTCCCAGCTCCAGGGGGAGGAACCCCGTGCTGCGGAGAGATGCTGAAATAGGAACAAAAGGCTTTGCCAGTAAACGACTTTAAAGTGTGCAGCTGGAGAAGGGAGAGAGAAATGCAGCACTACAAAGGTCACAGGATACACTGATGATGTTTGGATGGAAACTCAACTTGCTATGAATGAAATTGTTCTCTTGTGTTTTCCCCCTGGAGCTGAATGTCTAAAAACTCTGGATAAAAACTCTGGATTCTCCTTGTTCTGCTTTTTTTTTTTTTTTTTTTTTTTGGCACTTGTGAGTTCTGCCGTAGAAATGGAAAAAAAGGGAAAAGGGAGGATGGACAGCACCCATAGACAGGCTGGGGGCGGCTTAAATGGTCTGAGCTCTGCCAGGTTCATCAGAGCTGTGACATTATTGGTTTCTGGTTATTTGCAAGGCAAAATTTTGTAATTTTGTCTGTACTAAATGTGTGAGGTTCCTTAGCAGGGAGCTTGTGTTGGCAAAGATTTCAGCTCTGCTGACCAGGGTTGTTGGATAACCTCAGAACCTGGGCTGAGCACCCCTTGGAACTGACTTCTGGACCCCTCAAGTGTTGATTTTATTTCCTCTGTGTGTGAAGGCTCGTTGGTGGTTGCTAAATTGTCTTTTCTCCCTCCTTATGCCATCCAGATTGCCTGTGTTTGCTCTGAGGTCGGTTTGAACTTTTATCAATCCATATGCGGGTTTTACCTTCCATTATATGATTAATTTTTGACTGTAGTGATAAATTAATTTACACAAAAGTGTAAGAGAAGTCCTTTTATTTAGGCCAGTTGCCTAATGCCAAACGCATTTATAACCGTTGTCTTCATACTTAAGGAATTAATCTTAATTTAGGCTTTATGTCAAATTATTTCCCCCATCACAATGAACTTCATAGAATATAGCTGGGAAGGGCTTCTTGCATTCTTGCATTAATTTCTACTTTTCACACTTTCTTCCTGAAAATCACGGCTGAAAATGCTCCCCACCAAATCCATCTGTAGAAATTCAGGTAGCAGTTTGGTTTCAGATTTAAATTGGGAAAAAATTCTGGCACTGGCCCCTCTGGAAAATCCCTACAGGTAGAGCTTTCTTTTATGTCTTGAAAGCAGTGACAGCTTTTGGCAGTGAAGGAAGTGTTTTGGTTTGGTTTTGTTGGGGCTTTTTGTTTCATTTTGTTCTGGAACTCCAAGCTATTTTCTGGTAAACACCCTGGAACAGTTGGGCATTCTTGCTGTGATTTATCCCTTTGCTGCTTGGCTGCTCCTGACTCTGATTTTCATGTCCTTCCTGAAGTGAGAGGCTCAGAACTGGACCCAGACCTGGGGCTCCATCAGCATTTTGGGGAGGAACAAGACAAACCCATACGGAGGTTTGGGAAATTCCACAATATCCAATATCCCAAATGGAGGGGCGAGAGCTGATTTTGGTTTTGTGCTGCTGGAGGTTCCTCCAGAGCACAGCATCTGCATCTTGTGAATTCCACAATAAACACTGGCTGGGAGCTGGAGGAGCAGCTATAATTTTCTCCCAGCTCTGTTGCCTTTTCCAGCTCCCTCACATCGCTTGCAGTGGTTTTAGGATTAGGCTTCATGCAAATAGTTCCCATTGCACCCCACCCTCTCCCAAACCCAGAGCAGCTCCACCAGCTGCTATGGTTGGGATGAAAGTGCTGCTAATTTGCTGTTACCTTTAATTTGAGGATTCTGCATCTTGGCGAAGGCTCGCTGTGGTCCACACTGTAAGAAGTTATTTATATGTTGACTGTTTAAACACATTTATCAGTCCCAAAAGATCGATGCCTCTCCTTGCAAGGAGGAGATCCTGCATGGAAAGGTGTGTGCAGAGGATGGGAAGAGTAAGTAGATTTTTTTTTTTTTAATGAAAGCCGTCAGCATCCAGCCAGCCCTGCCTGGGCTGTCTTGTGGGGAGGTTGTGCTGTGTTTGCAGATGACTTTGAGCCTTTGACAGCGATAGGAAGAACAAATCCACCTCTGAGAAATACAAGGAAAACAGGTTCCTTTTCCTTCCCACCTACTTTCTTTCATTGCTTCTTGTCATGTGCCTCCCTAAAAGCTGATTTTGTTAATAAAGCAGAGTTCCCCCTGAAGTCTCACTGCTCCTGCTTATGGCAGTAACACCAAAACCTGTTGACCTTTTGCTTTTTTTAGAGCACAAGTCCTCATTTCTTTTCCAGAGAATGGGTTTTATCAGATGGTAGGAAAGCACTTTTGGTTTTGTGTTTTTATCAATCAGCCTATGAAGTATTTATTTATCTGGGTTTGTTTGAAGTAGCCTAAACAAAATGTTCTTTTCAATAGACTAAAAGAGCTCTTCAGCTGTATCACAGATTTCTTGAAGTTTATATTTTACTACTGCATCACTTTCCAGATTTCACTTAACATCTCTGCTTAGATTTTGGTCTCCCTTTCCTCTTAGTGTAAATGATGGAGTTTACACATAATATATAATGATTATAATTCAGAACTCTTGCATCTTTGATGTCTGAAAAACCCAAGAAACTCAAAAGCCAGGGTTGTTGTTCAGAGAATTCTGATATTTCCTGTAGGACATTTTAAATGTTATAAACATTTTTTCTCAGCTACTTTAAAGCTAAATAATCAAATTATTTGTGGGTATAACTGCATGTGTATTATAAGATGCACGCAAAAAATATTTGCTTTTTTTCCTTTAAAATTAAATCCATTTTCATTTTAAAGAGATTATTTATGATCATTGAAGAGCATCAAGTTGAAACCAGCCTTTCTTCTGGTGTGACGGTGTCAGAGCTTTGTGGGAGCTGTTTCTTTGCCTTGGCTGAGGACAGGGATCCTCCTGCCCTTGATCCAGATCTTTTTTTGGGAGTCTGTGTTCTCTGGGTCCCTGAATTGGGGCTTTCAGCACATCTTGCTCAGCCATTGTGTTCCAAGCAGCCCGAAAGTAGGTGAGGAGATTAAATGGTAGTGAATTACTCGAAATGACCTAAATCAAGGTCTCTGGTGAGATTTATGGGATTCAGTTACACATCTTGAAACATGTTGAGAGAACACTGAACTTTTTTATATCTTGTTTTTTGTCTGGCAGTGCAGCCTGCGTGGCTGGACAGGATGTGCCTCTTCAAGAAAATTACTTGGATGGAGAAGATAACTGCAGAGTGCTTTTGCTTTGTGATTTTTATTTTTTTTGTTCCTCTTGGGTTTTTTGGGGGGCACAGAAGGACAAGTCCCAGGGTGATGTTGAATGAGGTGTCTGTCCAGCCAAGGGTGCTCCCCGGATCAGCAGGAAACAGGGAGAGGGGGATGCAGCTCATCTCCCAAATAAAACTTAACTGCAAAGAACAATCAAAAACAACTTCAGGAATGAGTCAGAACTTTGTACAGTCTGGAATCAGATTGTCAGGAAACTGAAATGTGTCTGCAGTTATCCCCTCCTTCGATTCCTTTCTCCCTTTGCTTTTTTCCTCTTTCTGATTCCCGCTGTTTTGGGGACTAAGAAGGAAATAAACACTCCCCTGAAATCTCCCAACACAAACCATCAGGTTTGCTATTTTTAAGTGCCAGTTTTTTGTGATTCTCCCAAAGTTCTTTTTGCTCCACTGGGATTGAGTTTGAATGGCTGTTTTCTTTAAGTTTTATTTTTAGGAGTGGAAGGCTTGTGTGAACTTCAGTGCTGGCAGAGATACTGGTTTGCCAGTCCTGGATGTCAAATTTGTATTTTAAAATCTTGAAATCTTTCAAGCTGCCAAGAAGAAAGGTCAGGTGAGAATGTGAAGGATGCTCATTTTGCCACCTCCTTTACTGGGATTTTGTTGCCACTTCCCTACATCTGTGAGGAACCCTCAGTGTTGAAGCCAGATTTTGCTGTTCACCCCGCTGAAGGTGTTCATGCCTGGCTTTTGTTGCTGTCCTGGAGTGGAACACCCAAGGAAAACGCTGCAGAGCAACCAGATGTGTTGGAGGAAGGGGAAAAGAGTGTCAGGAGCAAAGAGAAATCTGCTTTGCCCTGGCAGTAATTAGGCTGGACTTGGAATTTCAGTGAGTGCCTGGTTCTGTGGTGATTTCATTTCCTACGTGCCAGGGCTTGGTTTGAGGTCAGGCTGTTCATCCCAGCGTTTTCTGCAGACTGGGAGTTCTGTGCTAGTGGTGACTGGGGATGGCTTCTATTACTGATGGCAAATTAGTTAATAATGTGGTTACTCTAAATAAACTAATTCTGCAGACTGGGTGCCTTAAGTTTTTTTCTACACCTACTATTAACTTGCTGGTGTGGGGATTTTATTTTTGAGTTAATTTTAGTTCTCATGTTCAGCCAGATGCAGCTTTTTTGAGCATCAGTTCTGTAACCATCCATTCAAGCCTTTGGAGAGTTATAACAGCAAGCTGTGGTTCTTCCCTAGAAAGGCTTAAAATGCCATTTAATACTCCAGGCTCATGGCTTGAACTCACCAAGCCGCTTGTTAATGGCTTAATTGCTGTCATTTTGATTTGGGTAGAGGTTATTTTCAGTTTTCTCTTGTTGGCAGGTTTGTTGTAGATGAAGTCAGAAGTCCAGTGAATGCAGCAAGTAGAAGACAATTCATCAGTGAGTTCATTTTTGAGGCTGTTTTTTCCCTTTGTTTGCTAAGAGGTTCCTTGATTATATTTTCTTTAACACACTGTTCACATGCAGCAAATGGGGAAGAAGCAAAACCCAGTTTGGTGCACGAGAAGTCAGCGTGAATGACTCAACCTTCATCTTTTATATAGGTCCTGATTCAAATTCATTCCCTGTTTGTAGCAGTGGAAATGTCACCAAATGTTCCCACTGTTGGGAGGGCTGGGAGCGACTCCTGCCTGGGTGCTGGAGTGCTCCAAGCTGCCAAAGGTGGTGGGCTCGGGCTCCTCCTGGCAGCTCTGGCAGAGAAATGGGAGCCTGGATGCAGAGTGGGAGGATGAATCACTTTTCTGTTCCTTCTGGACCCAAACTGGAGCTGGAAGATCTTTTTGGCTCTGCACAGCTGCAGATAGAAGGAGGAACCCTGCCTTGGATTTGCAGCTGTGTTATGAGCACCAAGGTGCTGATGGGGCTCCTGGGGCTTGAGTAACATGGGGCTTTTTTTTAAAGGCTGATATTTCTGTCACAATTACAAATCACAACAATTAGTGTTTATAGACATAGCCTGAGTCCATGGCTTTATTTTTTTCAGTGAGGTATTATTCACAAATAATTAAGAAGTCGTGCTGAGATGAGCAGCATCCCTGGGCATTGGCATTTATTCCCAGTGTGTGCCTACTGGTTTTGAAATATTTGGATTTCCTTGCAAGTGATAGAGATTAGCTGGTGTTGTTTTGTTCTTGGAAAGCAGAGTGGCTGCTGATTTCAGTTTCTGTGGCTACCTTGCCGTGTGGTTTTGTGAATCACACAGTACCTGTTGTCTGTGTCAGTGGAGGAATGATGCTGGATAGTGGCATTTTTAATAATTCGAGGTAATTCAGGAAGTTCGATGGAAAATTGACCCTCACTATTTCAAACCCCAGCAGTGTGCCAGAGGAGCACCTGAATGAGCTCTGTACAGTCCCTGGCCAGGTAATTCAATGGAAAATTCAGGTAATTCAGTGAAAAACCACTGGATTGTGGCTCAGTGCAGGCACACTTGGAGCAGTGTAACTGGGATATATTTATTGTGAGAGGATAAGTTCACTGTGCATCTCTGTCCTCTAAATCTCTATCAGGGATTGTCTTTAAAACATTACCCAGGCTGGAAATGGAGATGGCCTGGAGGTGACATCAGCCACTCCTGTTGGGAAAGTGGCACTTCATGGTCTGGGTGACACGGTGGGGATTGGTCACAGCCTGGATGTCCTTTCCAAGCTGAATGTTGTGTGATCCTGTGAAGGAGCTGGCTCATGGATGTGCTGCTTGTCCTGTGCAGCTCTCCACACCTGCACTGGTGTTTTCTCTCGGCGAGTTTTCCTCTCCTGTTGTTTTTAATCACAAACTCCATCCCACACCGAGCGGGCAGCGCTTTAAAATCCACAATCTCAAGACTGCCTCGGCTCTGACTTCCCAGCCAGAGCTAACATCCAAGGAGAAGCTGTTTTAGGCTTTAAATAGCTCTGGCAGGGAGGTGGACAGGAGCACACAATGTGGCTGTGGGGCTCTGGGCTATTCTTAGCGGACAATGGCCGGAATGAAAAGCCGCGGTCGCTGTGGCACGTTCGGGCCATTGTGTGCTGTGATGTTTTTAATTCTCAGAGCCACGGGTCCTTCAGGATCTTCTCCTCTTATTGAAGACCTCTCACTGTTTTTCTTTTGTGGGGAGAGTGGAGGTTCTGAGGGGAAATGGCTCCTGAGAGGAGACCCCAGTGTGCCACACGAGGATTGGCCTTGTCATCTGTTGGTGACGCAATTTTGAAAAGAGGGAACTGAAACCTCTTGAGGAAAGAATTTTCTGTTCATTCTATTTTAAGTGTGTTGTGAAATCAAGGAAAGTACAAGCTGATATTAAATGTAAATTGAGGTGGTCTTGGATGCTGCAGCAGGAATCAATGCTTAAAGTGTTTGGTGGTGTGGAGAGTGTGCCCATTGGGCGGTTTGGGTTGGAGCCCTCCTCTTGGAGGGTGATATCTGAAATCCTCTCTGCGAAGGACTGGTGGAAGAAGTGGTTTCTCTTCCAACTTTGTTTTTAAGGGCAGAGCTTTCTGCAAGGAAGCTGCCACATGCTTCTGCCACAGGGGAAGCAGCTGCTGTCACCAGGCACCTCGACTCCTTCCTCTGCAGCCTCTGGAGCTTGAGGAAGATAATTTGCATTGATGAGTGGTGTGGCTGATGCAAGCTGCAAGTGTGGAGCTGTTTGTGTGAGCCTAGTCCTTCTGTCCATCATCTGCAAGGCTGCCCAGTGTCACTGTGCCTAAAAATGAAGATTTTCAAGTTGGGCTGAGGTGGGGAACTGGAGAGGATCAGGCTGTCTTCAGATTGATTGGCTTGACTTCCTTCCCATGCAGCGGTTTCTTAGCTACACTTCAGGAGATTAAAAGCTGGACATCCTGTTCTAGCGAGGTTTTACCCCTCTGGCTTGCTGTCTGGGTTACTTGGATGCAGGAATGCTGCAAGGATTGATGCCTTATGCTTATCTGGTTAATTCCCAGTCCAGCACAGAGCACGACTCCAGCCACGCTGTGGGACAGCCAAGTGTAACGTCAGCAGTGGTGCTGTGAAACTTGGGTTTTCTTAAAAGTCATTTTAATTTCCCCTGGCTGCTGCAGCTGTGTAATTCAGGACTTTAAAGCATGCACACTGACTCTGTCTTGCTGCAGAGCATCCGTACTTGCTGTGTAATCCATGTTCTTTGAGCAGATGACTGTGTCCAGGGTTTGCTGGTGTTCTTTTTTAACCATAATTTTATTCCTTTTTAATTACAGCATCCTCTGCAGATGTTGGAGTGTCATAAAAATGAAATGTGGAAACAAATGCAAAGTTGTCATGGCTTGCTCCAGATTCTGGGTAGTAATTAAGCTGTCGGGGAGTAGTGGAAAGTTCGTCTGCTTTATCTGTGTGTCCTTTGGCAAATGACCTCTGGGCTTGTTAATGGGAAAGGCAAATGTGCAATGAGCTGGATCCAGTGCCTTGGCTGGATCAGCGTGTCTGCTTTGGCAGATAAAGGATAAAAACTACCCTGGATAATCAAGTCCAAGATTTGGGGGGGTTATTTAATAGCTGGAGCCATTGCTGATTGCTGTCGGGGCAAATTGAGGTAGAAATGAGCAAGAATGCCCAGATCTGAGCAGTTTTTTCTTTGTGGTTGGTAGGAGGGAACAGTGGCACGCTGTTAGTGCTGGGGGATTGCTGGTGTGACTGGGAACAGCAGGCCCAGAACTGGGCTGAAGGGGGACAGGACCAGCTTCAGGGCTACCAGTGCTCCTTTGACATCTCCGGGGACACTGCAGGGCTTCAGGCTGCCTGGAGCCCCCAGTGCAGGGCCTGCTCCTGGGTTTTAGAGCTGGAAAAGCTGGAAGGTGAAAAGATAAGCCATAAGAGGATCCCAGAAGGATCCACGTTTCCTCCCCTCTGTCTGCTTTTAAAGATTTTTCTGGCCGTCTCTAACACGTTCGACAGATCATTTTGTTTAATGCTGTCTGGCAATTTGTTTCAAGATGTTGGGTTTTTTTTTTTTTAAAGCTCTTGTCTGAATGTTTTGTCCAGATGGTCTCAGTGTGAGTCAGACTGGAAGGTGCAGTGGCTTGCTTTGATAAGGTTACTCGCTCTGTTCGGAGAGTTGATGGGTTTATAGGAGTGAAAAAACAGATCTCTCTCTCGTGCTAATGGGAAATTACATTCAGGCTTTTAAAAAACAAAAATAGGACCAGAGCAGCTGAAGCTTTCACTGCTCATTTCCTTCTGTAAGTTATTCTGATGTTCCTGTGAAAGTGTTGGATTTAAAATGGTGATAACAAATCCATCTGTCCTGGCTCTTCACAGGAATGTCTCTCCACAGTAAAGGTCCACCACCATGAGAATTTACAAATGTCAGTCACAGCTTAATGGCATCAATGATTTATACACCTAACGAGCAATAAGAGCAAATGAAATGTCGTGTATTGATAATTCATAATTCAGCCATGCCAATAACTGGATTTCCTAAGTTATCTGAAATGTTTTCAGCGTATAAATCAAATTAAAATAAGTTTCACTGAAAGTTACACGTGTAACTTTATCAATGGAGGTTTTACTACACCATTTATTTGCGTGTTCAGTATTGTTAAGAGAGTATTTGTAGACCTTCCTGACACAGGCTTTTGCTAAGTATAGATATTTCCATAGATGTAAAAACCCCTAAACCCAAACAAAATGCTCCATTATTTTTGGTGTATTGATGAGATTGAGAGACATGGGTGTTCCAGGTGTGGCTGGATCTCTGGAGGAAGTTTCCTTTCTCTACCTCAGTATTTTTTTTTCTCAAGGAGGATGGAGAAACTTCCCTGACTAAGCTGACCCTGACTTTGCCCTGGCTGATGCAGGTCCCCCTGGGCTCTCCGAAGCCTCCTGGCCATTTCTGCCCTTTCTGTGCTGGACTGTTGGGCTGGTTGGTTGATTTGGGTGTGTTGTTTTCAGTCCCTGCTCAATGAACCAACACAAACATTCCGGGTGCTGCGGAGGAGCCTTTGCTGCAGCCTGGTGTTGGTTTTGGCTGGGGCTGTCCCCAGCTCCTGCAGGGGCTCCTCTGCCATTGCTGGTAAATAAATCACACCCGTGCAGCAGGCAGTGCCTTACCTGTGCTGGTGTTTCTTCCTCCTGTCCCAGTGGCTCTGGGAAATCTCAGTTTAAACCCTGGGACAGTGCAAGGTGTCCCTGCCCATGGACAAGGTGGGCTTGAAGGTCCCTTCCAACCCAACCACGCTGGGGTTTATGACTCTATGGAATTTGGATTTCTATTTTTTTTAAGTGGTGTTCTCTAGGGACTGAGCTCTGCTGCTGTAGTGGCACAGTGGAAAATGAAGTGAGTTAATCAGGGCTCAGGTCAAGCTTGAACTGTGCAGAGGAGACCCAAACCAGAGTTTTTCCTGTCAGGCTCAGCCTGCATGCAAAATGCAGGACATGGTGCTTCATTTCAGGGAATACTGCGTTGCCTCTGTTATCCAACTGATGCCTGGGAATCCAGATTTATGCCTGAATCTGTGTCTCATACTCTGGCTTCAAATTCTTCTAACTTTTATTTATACAAATATGTGTAAAATATGGGGATTTTTTTCCCTTTGACACCTAGTGCATGGCTGCAATTTGTGTGGTGAGCTGCACTTGAATTTCTTTGGAAAAAGTTTTGGTTTTTTTTTTTTTTTTGGAAACCAGGTGATTTTTCCCCAGAAGAACTAGGATGGGATCAGAGAGGAAAAGAAAAAAATTCGGAGGAAGAGTTTAATTTTATTGTAGAAGTTACTACTGTACAAAGACTGGGCAGAGCCCTGTGTATCTTCCAAACAGTGTATGTAGTAACATCTTTTATTGAACCTTGAGTCATTTATTGTAAATGCTGGAGCAATATAAATGGTTTCTAAATGATAAAGCACACGTGTGTGTGTGTAAAAAGGAGGACCTGAATTTTAATGTCAGTTCTCTGACAAAGGCTTATGAAAAATAAGCATCTCCTTGTTCTAGCTCTGGTCTAAGCTGTGCTGATTAATGGGTGTTGCTGTAGCTGACAATGAACTGATAGAAAAATGATGATTCACATAATTCGAGCTTTGCAGGCTCTGTCAAATATTCATTTCTCCCTTTACAAGAGATGCTGTGGAGTAAAATGTGAGTTCCTTTCCAGACAGCAGTGCTGCACTTACACAGCTGAATATTTATACCTGAAGGAATTAGTGCTGTGGATTAGATAGGAAAATCCTGCTTGGGATAGCTTTGCTTTCATTGAGTATTCCTGCTCTAAACTCCTTTTGAATGTGAAGAGACTGAGCCAGAGAGCAACAGGGAGACCGGAGCGCATTTTGTTTTGTTTTTTTTTTTTTAACCTAAATGTGTTTTGTGGTTTTAAGTTACGCTCCTGTCTGGCTTTTAGGTGTGTTATATCTGAATTAAAACAATGCTCCAATTTGATTTCTTATGCAAACAGTTAAGGCTGATTTATCCTGAACTCTCCTGCCAGCTGAAAGAGGCCTTACTTTGATTTTATGGGGTGTTTTAATGGCTGGTGTTGGTGGGGAAAATGAGAGGCTGCTCCGGAGGAAACGAGCTCTGTCATTATTGTCCACTGGTACCCTGGGCAAATAACCTGGGCCTTTTTGATGTTGTTCAAGCCAGCTGTGAAGTGTCTGTAATGATGCTCATTATTCACCTCCCCTGGAATGCTCAGGGTTAATTAATAGCCCTGAAAACCTCCCAGAAACGCACACACAGGGCCTGGCAGGGAGGCACTGACGGCTCCAGTATATTTGACTCACCCTGTTGACTCCTGGGGACAGTCACTGTCCTCCTCCTCCATGGACTGAGAGCTTTCCCTGCAGTTCCAGAGGGAAGGAAGGGAAGGAGGAGCCCCAGGAGATCCTTCATGGTTCAGCTGTCCAGGTCCAGGGGCTGCTGGCCTGCCCCGGGCTGGGCTGCTCGGGACCAACCAGGTGGGTTTACCTGAATGGGACCCAGGACTGGGAGGGATGTCCTGGAAGGGTCATCATTCCCAGGATTTCATTGCAGGATACCTCTGGAATGGTGGGACTAACCCATGGTTATCTTCCACTCTTACTTAACTACTGGATTTTAAAATGAAGCCTCATCCTATTTTCCTTTTGGTTTTTTTTTTTTTTTTTGCATCTTTAGGAAATATTCCAGGTAAATTGGTGTTGGTTCTTTTTAACACAAAGCAAGGATGAAAATTGTCCATGTGATTAAAAAACCAGCCCCACGTGTGTCTGACTTTTCCCTGACTGCCCAAGACAGCCCTGGAATTTGGCAGCCTGCTGGAAGTGATTTTGAAATTGAGTTTGCTGTGCTGTGCTTGAGGAGTGTTTTTGTTCCTCTCTTCATTTCTTTCTCAATCATTTATTCATGTTAACGTGTTTGGTACCAGAGAGGAGAGGGAGGCAAAGAAATCCTGAGGTGAAATTCAATTTGACACCGGCATTAATCATTCCGTTTGTATCTCTAAATATCTGGCATAATTCACCAAAAGAGTTTCCTTTAATTGAAGAGATTAAGGCATGTAAGTTGTAAATTGCCACTTTTGTTCTAGCAGTTTTATTCATTTGACAAATATACTTGCTGTTACTTTGCATGAAATAATCTTGTGTAAGAGAGTAACTCTCAGGTCTTGTGAATTGGGAAGAAATAGTGATTTTTCCTATTAATGCTGTTTCTGGGTTCTTGCACCCCAGATTCTTTAGCACTTCCAAACTTTGAGCACCCTTGACAAAATTATAATATCAAATTAACTAAGTTTTTGCAGAGACAGCCAGGAAATGGGTCTGGGGAATTTGATCCATCCCTGGACTGTTTTCCTGAAGAAATAATTAGGACAGTGGAGGATTTAATCTGTGTGTGTGGATGCTGCGTTCTCACCTCTGGAGGTGTCTGTGTGTGCGGCAGCGGAACGTGGCACTCTGGGGATGTGCAGAGAGCTGAAACTGGGATTCCTGAAGTGAACTGAGGCACTGAGAGCATATGGGAAATGCCAGAAATAATGATCACATTACACGTTTCTGATGAATAATTCACTTCAGTTTAGGGCTTGTTTCACCGTTAAAATAAACCCCTCACAATATTTGACACAGCACAGCTGAAACACTTGGAGGAGAAATTTTGGAAGGCGAAAGGAGCCCTTGTTTAACTTCTGTTTTAACCAGCAGCAGCAGAGGAAATCTTAACGCTTAGGAGGAAGACATATGTAAGGTTTTAGGATGGAGCTGTGGCTACTAAACAGCTATTACACTGTGGAGCAGGGGGAAGGACGGGGAGGAGAAGGGCTGCAAACAGAAACTCTCTCTAAAACAAGCCAGGAAGCAGGAATTGGGAGAAATGTGCCAGAATTGTTTTAAAGTAAGAAAGGATTGGGTTTTTTTCTTTCTCTTAACCCTAAAATCCACCTTTCTGCATCGGAGATTTGGGGTGAAAGGAAACAACAACCAAATATTTCTGGGTTGTTTCATGAAGAGTTTTGGCACCCATCGCTCCAGGGCTATGTTTTGGGGAGAGAGAAGTTCCTGAGCACCCTGTGGGGGAAGAACCTTGTCCTGATACCCATCCAAACCCCCCTGATGGAGCTGCAGATGGATCCAGGAGCTCCTGCACAGAGCCATCCCCTGGGATGTTCCCCAGCAGAGCAGCTGCAGCTGCATGGGGTCAGGGGCATCTTAAACTCAGATTTTGTCTCCTGGACCTGTTCTGCTGCCTCTTCCTGCTGGATTTATTCTAGGATAAACAGATACTTCTGTTTGAGAGCAAGTGCAGCCTCTCCCTGTACAAAGGAACCTGAGGTGCTTTGTGAGCACGGCAGCACCACATTCTTCATTCAAATCTCCTTCTGCTCTGAAGGGAAGAGCCCTGGCTCCCTCCCTCCCCACGCCCAGGCAGCTCATGGCTTGCAAATGAATTATTCCCGTGGTTCCTGCAGGGTGTTTCTGTGCATTTCCCACACTTTTGGGGCAGTTGGAATTCTTCTTGCACTCTGATGCTCCATGAGGAGGCCCAGGATTGATCAATTAAAAATATTCACCAAACTTTTGGCCCTCTATGCAGTGTTGGCTTTGTCCCCCTGCAGGAGAGGAAGCCATTGAAATAGCTATGAAAAAGTTGTTTGGAGAACATATCATTCCAGGTTGTTCAGTGGGCCCAAAGCAATTCCTGCCTCCCAGGGCCACACGACACTTGGGGTGCTCATTACAGGCAGCTACAAAGAGTTTTTTTAGTTCAAATTATTCTCTGAATCTTGAAAATATGAGCTGGGGATGTGTGTGTGCATGTGTTGTCTTTGATTTCAATAATAGTCCATGTGTCAAAATGACTTTTAAATTGTTTATTCTGTAATTCCATGCTGCAAAACAGTGATAAAATGTAGTTTTACTACTTGTCCATGGTGTTTTTTCCAGCATTCAGAGACTGGGAAAGTATAAGCAATGCTTTGCCTGAGGTTTTTTTTTTGTTTGTTTGTTTTTGTTTTTTATTTTGGCTTGGTGTCAGCTGGGGAAAAACCTTTAACTGAGTACAGACAATCCTAAAATAGCTGTGAAACTTCCTGGAGAGGAGGAGCTGCAGTGCTCCTGCTGTTTGCACGTGGGTCTTTGAAATGTATTGATTAACTTTTATTTCTTTTGAATAAACAGTTGTAGAACCTAAAAATAGATTATTATTACCTGATGTACTCAAACATGTTGTCCTTATCAGGCTT